>VZTF01009280.1:70317-89050 GCA_013397755.1 Cnemophilus loriae | reverse complement strand
GGCTGACGGCGGAGAGGTGCGGCAGCCGCGGGTTCCCGTTGCTGCTCCCATCGTGCCGGTCCTGGAAAGCACACAGGGGTGGGGGACAGCGGGGTGGCCGTCAGCGGGCTTGGGGGACGCGGCGGCCGCTCGAGGCTGCGAGTGGTGGCACTCGGGAAGGAGAGAGGAGAGCGAGAGCCGCCCGACTCCTTCCCAGGGAGTTTGGTGTTTTTAAGGCACTTCGCGGAAGAAACCAGCCCCGCTCCTAAGGGAAAGGTTACAAACCAGCTCTCGCTGCTCTCCTCATCGCAACTACGCCAGACCAACCCTCCTCCCGCTTGCGCGAGTCATCAGAAGAACCATTAAAATCACAAAAATTCAAATCAGAGGCGCAGCCGCGTTTCCGCCGCGCTGCCCGGGCTGGGGAGGAGACGCCGGGGCCGGGCGGGCTGCGGAGCCGCCGCCCTTGGAGCGATGGGGAACCCCCGGCACCCCCATCCCTCCCACCCCCGAGGGGCGCCCGGGCCGGGGCCCCCGGCTCTGCCCGACGGGGAGCGACGGCGGTGCTGCCTCCAGCCGTGCCATCGCTGCTTCTCTCCCGACTTCCAATCTCAGCAGTCAGAGCTGAAATGTCTACATTGAGCTGATCCAGGGATTTAGCAGCTTCTGGCTTCACGGTCATTAAAATAACAGGGCTAGTTAATAAGAGGTGAATGGGGTCCCAATGGAGCGTGAAGAGGGGACTGCAGCTAATCTGTAGGAGCCGAGCAGGCGGACCAGCGGAGCCGGGGGGGCGCGGGGGACACACGGCCGAGTTCGGAGAGATCAAAACGCGGCAGCACCTCGGCGGCGGGTGGGAGCCGCTCCCGGGGAGGAAAAACGTGGGAAGGAAGGGTTCGCCCTGCCCGGCTCACCCCGCCGCAGCTGCTACCTGCCGGCCCCTCCGCATCCCGCCCGGTGCGGTGCGCTCCGACAGCCCCGCGGCTCCGGGATCCCCCGCTCCCGCACGGCGCTGCTCCATGCGGGATGCGAGCTCGGTCCTACCAGCTGAGGCTTGCACCCCGTTTACTTCGAGAGTTCAAAAGACTCGGTAAAGAACAATATAAAAACATTTCTAAAAAAATGAAAAGAAAAATTCGCACCTCCGAAGGAAAAAGAAAAAATGCAAAGCGGGGGTCTTCGGGCAGGGACAGCTGCCGCCGGGGCTGGGCCGGCAGCGATCGGGGCGGGCAGCGCGGCCCGGGGGCGGTGGAGCCCCACGCGGGACCCCCCGATCCCCAGCGGCGACCCCTCCCCGCAGCCTCTCACCTCGCAGTCCTCTTCGTACTTGACATTATCTGCTAGTTTCCACAACATGGCGTCCAGCGTCCGGACCAGGTGCGCGGTGCCGCCAACAGAACAGCTCGGCCCCCCCCCACGGGCGGTAAATCCACGTCGGCGCTGGGGAAGAGGAGCGGCCCCCCGGACGGAGCTCAGTTGGCAGGCATGAAGGCAGCTGACGGACTAACCCTCCGCGCTTATGGTCACTCGGGTTTTTTTTCCCTGCCCAGACGCCCTTAATGGCAATAGGATTATCCTAACTCCTCCCCAGGGATGGCTCGGGCGCCGCAGCCGCCAGCCACTCAGGAGGGAGCGCGCAGCCCCAAGCCACTCCTTCCGCGCCCGCGGAGGGCGGGCGGGCAGCGCGGAGCCGGACCCCCCCTCCGCCGCCCCCCTCGGTGCTGCGCCGCGGGGAGGGGGTCACGCGTGGGCATCCCCCCGCTGCAGCCGGGCTTCCCCCGGCTCCCCCACGTGCTGCGTTCTTTTTGGGGGGTGTGGGGGCCGTGCCGGGCGTTCCCCGCTCCCCCACGCGTGGAAGGACTTTGCTGAACCCCGCGCGGGGCGGCGCAGCGCCGCTGCCCCCACACCCGGCGGGTTTTTGGGCGAAATAAACTCGGAAAAAGTCCTCGTAGCAAAAGCGAGAAAGTCCGAGCGCAGCCGGGGCTTCATTTGCATAATTGTCAAGAGTTTGAATTACTGATTACAACTTGTAAGCTACCAATGTTTAAGGTATAATTTACTTAATGATCCGACAAGATTATTGCAGTGGTGTCGAACTCCCGGTAGGTAAAGCAGCCCTGACTCAGCGTCCCCGATCCGGGGCTCTGTGGTTCGTGCGACTGGTTCCTCGCATCGGTTTCTTTTTATTTATTTATTTATTTTTAATTTTTTTCTTTTTTTTTTTTTAACGAAAATCCCGCCTGTCTAATCTTTTCGCGCAAACTCGGGGCTGGGGAAGCAGGTGGGAGGTGAGACAGGCATTTTCGGACGCCGTGAGCACACTTTCATGTAAGCTTAAAAAATACTTCCCTGCCAAATTGCTACCTTTCTGCAGGCATTTGATCTATGCAGTTATGTGTGTCAGACAAAATGAACATCGTTTTCAAAAGCAACGACTTCTCCCAGTGTTTTAAGGCGCATCCGGATCGCTGCTAATTTACATGAGAGGAGCAAGTGTTTGTTTATTGTGGCAGAGACAAAAGCTGACCCTGGACAGTGCTGGCTGCGGAGATCTTGGCTATCGGTGCCCGGGGACGAGCCGCCTGAGAGCTGCTATTAAAGGCCCGAGATAGACCCACGTCTCGAGATCAAACCAGTTCGCGCTTCACTCACTTTTCCCCCCACTAAAGATCAGGGAAGAAAAATAACAAGAACATTAATTAAAATTAAAAAAAAAAAAATCCAAACACCATAAACCCCCTCCATCCGACTAAATGAATGATCTAAAAATAAACCCGAGGAGGACGGGGATGCTGGAAGTAACTGTTGGAGGTGTTATCTGCCTTATCTACCACGCAGGTGCTGATTCGCAGCAGTTGCATTAAACCCATCATCATCAGCGACTCCACATTATCATTTTTGGTGGAGTCTCTATTTATTTTTTTTTTTTTAACGACGGTGTTTTTCTTCCAGGGATGTTTCTTTGAAATGCAGCTCGCGACGATTATTAGCGAGTGTGCTTGCGCTGCTCCTGGCGTCATTAAGACTAGGAATCTAAATAATAAAATACAGGGGGAGCTTAAAGTTCATTTGTATTAAAGGGACAAGATGGATTTAGAAAGAAACGAGGAAGGGCACCATCGAGCTTCCCTGGTTTGGGATGAGCTCCTCTTCCTTCCAAAGCGGAATTGTAGCAACGTTGGTTATTTTTATTATAACCTCAGAAGCCAGATTTTCCTTCTGCTCGGAAATGTCACACTGAGGAACGACCGCGGTTTCATCATTCTTTGGGATTGTCAGTGCCTGAACACCTTCGTTTCGGTGGCCAAAATCACGAAGGTGAATTCGGGTTCTTATTATTTATTGTGTATCTATGAATAATATTTATAAATAGAAGCGTGGAAGAGGATGAGGGATGTATAAGAAATTACCTAAACAAGGCGACCAAAATAAGCACTTGGCTTCCTAAAAAGCGAACCAAGAGAGCAGAGACGAGGCTAAACACGACAAAGTTTGAGACAAACTTTCCCCTACATCCACTTGCTCCTCGCTCTGTGCTCGCAGCCGCTGCCGGGGACCGGCGCAGGGTCCGGGCTCCGCGGGGAGCGCACGGGCAGGGCAAGGCGAGGGAAGGGAAGAGAAGGGAAGGGAAGGCAGGGAGCGAAGGGAAGGCAGGGCAGGGGCGGGCACTGCCCTCCGCCGGGTGCCCGGCCCGAGAGCCCCGCGCCCGGCAGGTGATGGATGCGGCCCCTGCCCCGGTGCTGCTGCCCAGGGATGCTTTCGTGTGGCCGGGCACACCGGCAGCTCAGCTGGTCCGGTCTTCTCTGAGGGCTCAGGGAGGGGCATAACCCTTTTTGAGCCGCTCCCTCTCCGCAGCGTGGCTTTCCGCAGCCCTCCGCGCTCCGCTCAAACCGGGAGAAGCGGCGGCGGGCGGGCCGGGGGTCCCCGCGGAGCTCAGCGGCAGCTGCGCCCGGCGGAACGCTCCGTTCCCGGGAAACTCCCGGGCACAGGGAATGCGCAGGCAGCCAGGGCTGCTGCAGCGACAGCCAACCTCCCTGGACACGCCTTTGAGACGCGGGGCAGAGCTGTGCAGGGTCCGAGCAGCAGCCAGGGAGGGACATGGCTCCTGACAGGTGGCGGCTTTTATTCACTTATTAAAAAATAATAATAAAAATTAAATATTTGAAAATCGGTGCTCTTACTTCGGGGATATCTCCTGATTCCAAGCAGAAGAGGTGCCTTGCTTCTTGAGGGCTTAGTTCCCTTTTTGACGAGGCTGCAGTTTCCCGTGGGGACCGCGAAGCACCCCCAGGCGTGAACACGCTTCGGGAGGGGAGCCAGAGCCCACTGCTGCGCCTCTGTCACAGGCAGTAGTTTTCCTATTTGGCAGCAATTAAAAGAGAGCGTGGGGATGCTAATTAGTTACATCCCTCTTCCTCTAAAAATTATTTAAACACACACATATCTGTATTGTTAATGAGGCTGCAGCAACCTGTCCGGATTGTCGCCTCGGCTCCTGCAGAGCTCGGCAAAAGCAGCTGCTGCTCCCTGGCCCCGGGAGAGTCCGCGGAACTTCCGCAGCGCGGCCGCGGGGAGGGGCGGAAAGCGGGGTGTCCCCCCGTCCCGTCCCGGCGGAGGGGCAGGACCCCCGCACGCAGCCCAGAGCCGGGGGGCAGAGCCGCGGGGGCGGGACGGCTCCCGGGGGGGCTCGGGGGGTCCCCGGGACCAGTGCCGCGGTACGTACGTGCCAGGCGATGCTCCGCAGCAGAGCCGTGGGCAGCCGCCCCCGCGGCCGAGCGCGGACACCTGGGCGCGGAGGGGCGCGGAGCATCCCCACCGCATCCCTCTCCGCCTGTCCTCCCCCTCCTCAAACCCGGCCGCTCCCTCCCCGGGAAGGCACCGAGGCACAGCCCTGCCCGGCCGTTCCCCGCTGCCGGACGGATCCCACCGGCCGCGGCAGAGCCGGCACATTTTAAGTCTTTTTTTCCCCGCCGTTACGCCGTTTCTCCTCCCTTCACGGCGCCCCGGGGGACGCGGGGGGCGGTGTGTGTCCGTGCGTGTTTTCCCCGCGGCTGCCGGCACCGGGAGCATCCCTGAAATCTCCGACTGACGGGAGCCTTTCCTCGCCCTCCGTTGTGCCCCCCCGGGAGGGCAGCGGCCGCTCGGGAGCCGCTGGCTCAGCCGCAGAGCCCCGGGCTGCCGCCAGCTCCCCCGAGGCTCCCGCAGCACCTGGCCCGGTGTTACGTGTGCCCAAGGCCAGGTTGGATGGGGCTTGGAGCAACCTGGGCTAGCGGGAGGTGTCCCTGCCCAGGGCAGGGGGGTGGAACTGGATCATCTTTAAGGTCCCTCCCAACCCAAACCGTTCTGTGATTCTATGATTCTACACTGGTACTGGGGGTGCAGTCAGCACCCATCAGGGCTGTGGGTGTGCGGGTGCCCCCCGAAAGTGAAGGTGGTGGGGAGTGGAGCGGGGCTGCACTGACAAGCACTGGATCCCTGCCCAGCTCCCTGCTTCAGCTCCAGCCCTCACTTCTGCAGGAAGCAAGAAGAAAGTGCCCACAATTTCTTCGTTTCCCCCAACCTATTAATTTGCTTAATAAACACGATCCCAGCTATGTTTTCTTCCTGCTCCTTCCCTCTGGAGCTGGAGGAGCAGAGTCCCCTGGCCATGGTGTGCCGTGAGCCCGCAGCACAGAGGATGTTTAGCAATTCCTGGGCACGAGTGACAGGCTTTGGCACCAGGCGCTTTTGGGCCCTGGGTTAGATGCTCCATGGCATGTGGCAGAGGTTCAGCAGCGATGCGCAGCTGCCTGGGGCTCCTGCAGAGGAGTTTCTCTGGCTTTTGTACACGAGAAGTTCTGTCAGGCTGGATGGTTTGGGGCAGGATACCTGGGAGAGAGAGAGTTCACACGAGCCTGCCTGCAGCCACAGCATGGCACAGGGCACAGGAATATCCAGATTCCCAGCCTGTCTCTGTCCTTGAGGCAGGGGATGACCACAAATATGACAGCAGCTGCATTTACCTTGGTCTGCTCATTCATAAAACAAGGATAATAATCCTGGCAGCGGCCAGAGATGGATTCTAATCTGGTGTGACCAAGAGAGGAGTGGAGGCTGTGGTCCCTGATCCCCTGATCCCCATCTCTGCCCAATGACCCTGAGGTGCCTCCTCAGGGCTCTGACATCTTGCCTGCAGTGGAATGATCACTCCATTCTGGAGAGACGCTCTGATTTTTTAACCTCCCTTCTCTTTATGTCCATCAGGAGCTGCTAGCCAGAGAGTTGCTCCAAAGGTTGTCATTGCTGGACTGTGTATAATCAAATCCAGCTCCGTCTTGCAGGGAACAGGCCCAAAATAAAAGATCAAAAACCCCCAAACCCCCCAGTCAAAACACCACAATGCTAAAAGTGAAATCAGGATTCATATATTTAGTTAGGCTCTTTCCTGAAAGTAAAAAGATAAACAGGCTCTTGGCACAATAGACATAATTCATATTATAAAAAATAAAGGTTGGTGATGATGTTTTGTGCCAACAACTGCTGGGACGTAATGTTGATGTTTGGGGAAGGTTCCTCCGTGGACAGAGATGGGCACCAGGCACAAAGGGTCTTTTCCATCCCTAACTTTGAGGGGTCCTGCGGCCTGTGCACCGTCAGGGTGTCAGTCAAGAGTGTGAAGTGTCTTTTTCAAAATGTTCACTGCTCCATGTACATCCATAGATACACACAGACATGCCAAGTTTAAAATCCCAAGAGGAAAATGATCTAAACACCTTCCAAGATGATTTTGGGCACAATATAAAGCAGAGATGCAGACAGTACCTGTGCAGGAGTGAAGGAATTTACAGAGCAGTCACTTGCCTTATTTCTAATCTTCAGGGGTGATGAAATCAGTAAACTGACCTTGATGTCAGGACAATGGGTCATGTGAGTTGAAGCTGAGGATTTTCTCTGTAGACAATTTAAATAAGTAAAGAAAACATATTCAGTTCCTCTCTTACTTCCACGGTCCAGTTTCTTGAAAACTCCTAATCCCTCTAAGTAGCCAGTTTTTCCTGGAGTTCTCCATCAAACTCAGCTTGACAAAATGTGAACTGCATCACAAGTGGGGGAAAAGCTCTCCCAAGGACTTGGTTTTAGTTACTCTAACAAACACATGCAGGGGCTGAGTGGTTTTTTTAATAGATTTATTTTTTCCACACAAAATTGCTTGTGAAATTTCCTGCAGCATGACTGCTGCAGAGGCACAGAGGAGATACTCTGAGGTGAAAGAATTCACACTGCTTCGAAGCCTCTTATCCACGTTCAGGTGGGATTGCAGAGGGACACAGGCTTGGGATGTCCAGGTGATTTTTCTTCTATTAAAAACCCACATTCTTCGCTCTTCAGCAACAAAACGGAGGCAATACGATTCAGGGTGCTTCAGTTCAGATGTGAATTCAGGCAGCATTTCAGGCATCTTCATTTCTGGCCTTCCTGGGGTTTAGGAGCCACAGTCCAGGCACCACAAGGCAACACAGTGCAAGCAGCTTTAAATCTCTCCCTCCTCCTAAAAAGTCCAACACTGGAAAGCACTAAGTCAGTATAAATTCACTCTGCCAATGCAAATGTATTGAAAATGAAGCTGACATTAACTTGCAGCAGTTTTATGCTGCATAAGATGTCTTCTGCCCACACCATTGCAGCCTGGCCTGGTCCATCATCCTGTCCCCAAAACCAATTCACAAAAACACCAAAGCTGACCCGAACCCCGTGCTTGGACTGACTCGGCAGAAAGGCAGCCCGGGGGCCACACCCGATCCAGATCAAATCCGGACTGTTAGGTGGCCTGGGTGTCCAGAGAGTTGGGATTAACAACGCTGGGAGCGTGGCCTTGGACTGCGGCCGAGGGAAGCCTTGGAGGGATGTGAGAAGAGCTGCTCCTCCCTCTGGGACACGGGGAAGCTTTGCTTGTCCCCAAGACAAGGGTCTGTCGAGGAACGAGAGGGAACTCGGAGGACAGGGAAGGCAGTTTCTACAAGCGAGAGTCGTGCTGGTGCAAGACGGATGGTGCCTCGGAGAGCCAGCCCCGATGCTGAGAGGAGAGGAACGAGGTCACCACTTCCTTGTGACGGGCTGCATTAGAATTGAAAACAATCACAACAGCGAAACAAAACCAGCTCAGCTCAGCAGATGCAAATCCAGCGGCAGACACGGGCTCAAACCAGGTCAGGCTGCACCCATGCAAATGCTGGGTTAGCCCAGAGCGCGGCGAGGTGGCCGGGAGGGTGTGGGTGGGCGGCTGCAGAGTGACCCGAGCCCAGCCCGGGCCGGGCTCTCGGGCACTGCTGGCCCGGGGGGAGCCTGGCACGCTGCCCCGAGAGGCTGGGGCTCCGAGGCCCCTCGGTGGGATGCGTTTTTCCCCGTCGCCCGTGCCCATGCGGCTCCGCAGGGCGGCTGCAGAGCCGGAGTAGCCCGAGGGGAGCTTTGCCAGTAGAGCCAGAGCGATAAAGCGCCGCTCTTGTGTAAACACAGAATACACCGGCTAAAGTGCTCTTCTGTCAGCGTAGCTTATCCCGGCAGGCTTCTGCCAAAGGAATCCTCGCTCCTTCCAGCCAGGCTGTAAATCTGGTGTGTGGCTGGGAGCTGCTCACGGCACCAGCACCGCAAACAGCACCGAGCTGTGCACCGGGTCGGGGCTGTTCCCAGTTCCCGAGTCACTGCGGTGTTCCCTGGTGGGGACAGAGATCACCCGGCGGGGACAGAGATCGCCTGCTCTGCCCCAGACATCAATAAAGCCACCACGGCGGCCAGGGAAGTAGGGCCGTGCGTGAGGGTCCTCCAGAGCCCCCAGTGCCCCAGGAATGCCCGGGCTCCTTGTCCATGCCCGGGCCACCAGCTGTCCCCTGTGCCTGTGGCTCGTGTCAGCACAGCCAGCCAAACCCCTGCAAGCCCACGGTGCCTTCTGGAGCCCAAAGCCAGCCCTGCTTAATAACGCAGGGCTGAGGATGGTCACAGGGAGGCTTCCCAGTGAGTGGGAGGGAGGGATGAGTTCACACTTCTGCTGCCACAGCTTTTGCCCAGTGGTGGTTCCCTGGGACACTGAGTGGAACTGCCCCAAGCTGTTGACTCGTCTGTATGAAACCCTGCACTAACTGGAGAGGGGAAGGGTCTGAGCACTCCTCTTTTTAAATCCTGAGCCCTCCCTCCCTAAAAACCTCCCTCAGGTTCTCGGGAGATTGTGCTGTGCCTATGCTCTGTGGTGAGGATCCTGTCTGCACACAAGCAGGGGAGGAGAATTTACATCTTCAGCAGCCCCAGACTGAAAATGTGCCACGCTCTGCTTGTCTTCAGCAGCTCTGCACTAGCCACGCACGTAGGCAGCACCCTGTCTTCCTGCCCTGAAAGTTTTGGGATGAGCTATTTCCTTGTTTAGAGTGGGGGAAGCAGGAAATAGGGCCATGTAAAGCATATCTACAAGCTACAAAACCTCCAGCTCACCCTGCCCCAAGCTGGCCAGATGTGACCTGGGAGCTGCGGGAGCCCTTGCCGTGCCTGGGACACCAATTCCCTCTGGAGCAGGCACGGAGCAGTGGCTGGAGGCCTCCCAAACCCGCTGGCACATCCAGCCAGCTCCGAGCAGGCCCAGGGAAAGCTCTGCTCCCTGCCGACGTGCCCAAAGGGTCTTGCTCAACGCAGGAAGGCTGCGATGGCACAGAGGCGGTGCTGACTCCGAGCACAGCCTCGTCTCGTCCCTGGGATATGGAAAATCCCCGGGTGGAGGCTGTGGCTGTGTGGCCCCGTGTGAGATGAGCAAGAGGGTTCTGGCCAGGCTCCCCACGCACTCACCTGGCTGGCGGGACAGCACCTCGAGGCTCCAGTCTCAGGACAGTCTACCTGCACCATGCAATTGCTGCTCCTTGTAATTTTCCCCGAGCTGGTGCCATTGCAAATGCCATCCTTATCTCCCTAAGTACAGATCCGAGTCGTTTACAATGTCATACAGCAATTTGTTACATAAGCTCATTAAGTTTTTTAATGTATCTATGTTAATAGGCACATAAATATGGAAATCTTAATTTCAGACCTGTCTCTGAAAAGCATTAGCTGGGAAACTGGTCTGAGAAAAAGCAAACACGGCCCAGGAACACCCAGGGATTTATCCAGGGTTTGGGCATCCCCGTGATGAAGGGAGCAGGAGTTGTGCTCCTCACTGATCATCACCTGTGACCCTTTGAAAGCTCATTCCCAACAGAGAACCTGCTTTGCTCTGTCCTTCCCACCCTCAGCAATGCTGCAGTGACAAGCTATTTTTATCTCTATTATTTTTTCTCTTATCACAGGTGGACGATTAGCACAAATAAAAGCACTCTGGCTCTCCAAAGTAAATAGAGACGTTGGCTGCAGCCCAAGGATCTCCAGCGAACAACTGCAACCAGCAAAGTGCATTCAAAAAGGGTTCAGCAGAATCCCACCCATATTCATTTCCTGCGTCCTTTATAGTAGTAAATACCATTTCAGGTGTATTTGTGTTTGGCTTGACACCTTTAATTTGGTGATTTAACACAGGAGAACATTTCCACACCTCATGATCCTCCCCTGCAAGGATCCTGACAGGAAAGGAGCTCTCAGGCCAGGCTCCTCTGCTCTGGTCCCTCCAGGACAGCTTCCCCAGGAGGAGCTGTGCACTCTGCATTCATTCCATAGGCACTGGGACCGCTCTGTGCCCCACCAAACACTCAGGGCCTGCAGATGAAGCTCACTTTAATTACAGTGATGTGAAGTTGGCTGCTCCAGAGTAACTCCCTGTGTCAGTCTGTGCTGCCAGGAGATGCCAAATCCAGCCTGGAGGCATCCAGGGGCCGGGAGAGCAATCCCATGCCCACATTGAAGCAAACTAGTTCAATGTTCTGATGGATTTTAAGGGGTGAGCCGGCTGGGGCGGTGGTGGGGTGTGTTCTAGAGCAGGGCAGGGCACTGTGCCGGTGTCACACCGTGTCCCCCATCTCAACAGGGACAAACAAACGTGTCCCTGCACTCCTGGGGTGCTGGATGGGGCAGCAGAGCCCGGCTTCACTGGCACTGCATGTGGCCCCAGGCTGCCCTTTTGTGGAGCACCAACAGCTCAGCAGTGCCAAAAAGGGACTGGGGCGTTTTTTCTCTTCCTTCTTTTTTTGAGCTCTCTCAGCAGCAGGATCCAGCTCCCGGCATTTTTTGGATCACGCCACACGTTGCTTCTGCTGTGTGAATTTTCTGCTGGATCAGTGAGTTAAGGCGGCCTCCAGAGGACTCCCATGGGGACCAGCTGCCCGGCAGGGAGCTCCAGCCTTCAAAGCCTCCTTCCTCCTTGGCAGTTTCTGCTTTGCTTTTCCAGGTCAGCCACCCAGGACATTCAAATACGCTTCCCTCTCCCGTCACTTTGTCGCCAGGTAGGGAGAGAGGCCATTCCTAGGCTTTGTATTTGGGAAAAACCTTCCTCCTGGCATAGCTGGGACTTCAGGCAGCTCTCCTGAGCCTGGGCATGTCCTCAGCTCTGCACTCCCCTGCCCGGCTTTCCCAGGAAAACGCTGCCAAGTGCTCCGCAGCCCCCACCCCTGCAAAGGGCACCTCGTGTCATTGTCAGCGATTGGGAAATATTGCAAGTTGCTAATTAGGCAATAATGACCAATGGGAAGGGCATTTCCCGGCTGTTAACCGGAGACTCCTGACCTGGAAGGTCGCTATCAGTCACCCGGGAATTACTGAAGCACGGAGGAGGAGAGAAGCAGACCAAAAAGAGCAAAACCCTCATTTTTCTAAGTGCTCCTCCATTGCCCTGCCCAGCAGGCAGGGAGGGCAGGCACCCCAACCCTGGCTCAGGCTGCCCAGTGCTGCTCTGGTTTCTGCCCCTCTCTTCCAGTTACTCCCATTTCCCAATTCATCTCTGTGGCCATGAAGAAACACGACATTAAATATTCAAGGATTAGCTTTTTTTTTTTAATATATAGCTAAAAGGTGAAGCTGCAATTAGCAATAAGCTGGGCTGCTGCTGGGCCTGTACGTACTGATCCCTCCCCACTTCTAAAGGGAAGATTTACACCTACTCCTCTGGTTTCAAACTGGGACATTTCTCCCATTTCACGGCGGTGCTGGCTCTGCTCTCCCTGGCAGGTGGCTGCATTTCAGTGCAGTGGCTTCGGCACGTTAATTAAACCGCTGTGAAATACTGCCTCTCCTCAGGGCTCACCCCACAAAACCCCGTGGTTGTGCTTCTGCAGAGGAACACCTCTGGTTAGACACACAGAGCTCCTGGACCTCTTCAGCCTGGCCCCGGGCCAGAACTCACGGGCCACGTCTGAGGGACAAGCAGCAACAAAAATTAACATCCCTGTGCCCTAATTCCCCACGCAGAACCTGGCAAATGCTCATTGCTCTAAATACAAGCAAAGGAGAGCCAGAAGGGAGCAAAGAACCTGTCAGACATGGGGGGTGGGACCCCCTCTCTTTTCCTGGCAGGGAGGATGCTGCTGCTTGGATTTTTACCTGAGTCTCCAGCTCAGACAACAGCAAAGGGCCAGAAGGCTGATGCTGAGGGGACCCTCCCTCACTCCTCTAAATCGTGGAATCACAGAATGGTTCGGTTGGAAGGGACCTTAAAGCTCATCTCACCCCACCCCCTGCCATGGGCAGGGACACCTTCCGCTGTCCCAGGTTGCTCCAACCCTGTCCAAGCTGGCCTTGGACACTTCCAGGGATATATATTATCTATCTATCTATCTAATCTATGTTTTTCAACTCCTTACCTTGGTAAATGCAGGTTGTACCTTGGTAAAAGCAGTAAAAATAAGAGAAATCAGAAAAGTAGATGAGAAGGTGTAGAATTGTCCAAGGCAGCTTTTGCTCACCTATGGAGGTGTCCAGAAACATTCACCAGCTCCTGAAGACCTCCAGGACCACAGCTCTGAGCTGTCTCCAGACAAGCAGGAGTGAATGATCATAAACAAGAAGCAGATTTCACGGTCAGGATTAGCTTTTGGCTAAAGAAAAAGTGGTGAAATTATAGACAAAATGTCAGGTGCAGAGCTTTGAACATTCAAACTCTCTTCTGGAAAATAAAAATTAGTGACAAGCTCAGCCCACAGTTTGCAGCCTGTCTTGGCTGCCCTGTCCTTGGCACATCTGCAAACAGGCAAGGATTGCTGCACCTTGCTGGGAGCTGCAGGTAGAGCTGGGCAGCACAGGAATCCCATCCTCAGCAGCTTTGGGGACATGACAGCAGCCTAAAAGAATATTGAAAAATTAACCCATTCAAGCAAACCGATTTTTACTGAATGCAGTATTTCCTATTCCTTTTGGCCCAAGGGATGCTCTGACCATCCCTGTCTAGTACTCACTGTATCCAAATGATGGCAGCTCATCTCCCCTGGATGCAGGCACGAGCCAGGGCATTCCTCTCCCTCCCTGTCCAGCTTTGTCCCCCACTCCCAGAAAAAGCAGGAAAGTCCTGTTATCCTGTCTGGTGAACCCTGATTATTTCCTGTGAATGTTCAAGCCAATCACGATATGTTGGGCCCAGAAGTACCAGAACATGAGAGGCTTTTCTGGAACATTTCTTGGGGATCAAACCCTGCTCAGTTTTTTTCCCTGGGTGATATAATTCCCTTGGGTGGGGGTGTCAAACCAGCAGTACCAGTGGCAGAATGAAAGGACCTGTTATTCTCCAGTGCAAGGAGGTTTTCCCATTCTCCAGGAAGAGCAGAAAGCCCTCGAAACTTATTAGGAATCATACAAAGCAGGATTTATATGCAGCCTAGATTGATGAGCCATGTCATGCTACCTTTTAAAAAATCCCAAAGCGGTCCACACCCAGCACAAATCAGGGGAATAAAGGCTTTTAACAGACAGTCTGTGAATTCTTTAAAAAATATTCCATCCTGCCTCCACAAAAGGTTGGTGAGGAATTTACAAATGTCCTAATCCCCCCCTAATCCTTTAAAACGCCGAGCTGTGATCACAGATGCTGTTTGGTGATTATGTGTCTTCAAGGGCTTGTTTGGGTACTTATTTAAGAGATACCAACTCACTTTTGTCATAGAGAGCCAACTTGGCTTGATATGTTTTTGTTGCACATTCTTCTGGAAAGAAACCCCAGGTCTGCTTGGAAAGGCAAGCCACCCCCATCCCGTGCCACTGCCACAGCTTTGGGGACAACCAGAGCCCTTCTCCATGGATGAGGTCACGTAGCTCAAGTTCATGGAGGATGCAAGTGGGGAATGCTCCTCTCCTTCCTCTCAGCCTCAGCTTCTTCTTCTTTGCAGGTGGGGGGAGAAATGGCTCATCTCATTTTTTAAAATATTTTAGGATCTACCCAGAAGAAGCTGCAGAGAAGGCACAGTGTGTCATTACACTGGTGGTGCCTTCAGCAAGCTCTTAATGGAGACTTTGGCTGTTTTAAGCTGTGTGTGATATTTCTGTGTGCACAGATAACCAGGGCAGAGCCGACATCTAACTGCTCATATGTGTTTAATGAGAGTTGCATTTTAAATCCTTTTAATTTGTATCTCTTTCTTAATAACCTCAGCTTGGCAAGGGTTGAAAAGGAATAAGTGTCATTTGAATATTGGGTAAAACGTGGTAACAGCTGAGCAGATTGTTTAGCAAAAAGGTTGCAGAATGTTCTTTAAAGACTACGGGTAACAGTTGCAGCTAAGCCGAGGTTTGCATCCTTTGAGAATAATTTCAGAGAAGCTTAATAGAAATGCTCTGGAGCTCAATATATCATCCAAGGTATGGGATGTTTATCAAGTGTTATTTGCCTGTAATCTCCAGGCAGGTAAGATCACAGCAACACCGATTTTTGCAGCACTGTTCTGAAATCTCAGTGCAATCACACTATAAATTCACATTTAACTTTTGCACCAAAGGAGAAAAAGTCATTGCAGGCTACTGCAATCCCTGCTGATGAAAGGAAACATGCTCAGAGGTTAAAAATCCTGTGGGAATGCTCCAAGCTGAATGAGTGAAAACAGTTTCAATAATCTCTAAGTCTTGAATCCAGCTCTGATGGGGAGGAATGAACCCATTTCACAAGCACTTGCTGCTTTGCTTCAGAGAAATCTGCAATTTCATCTCAGGGAAAAAAAAAAAAAAAAGACCTCTCATTAAATACAGGGTAACCTGAACAGAACATATAAAAATCAGCAAATAAAGTTGCAAGTGGTACCATGAATTTTACCCAATGCTGTGGATGGATCTCAGGCCCTGAGACAGATCAGACTCCTCTGGCAGGTGATTTCTGCTTCAGAAGAAACAAGGCAAAGAGATCATGTAAAAAGATCACAGTGGCTCTCAGACTGACACTGTGGGTGTACGGCGTGGCATGATCTCCTTCTCGGCAGTTCCGCTGCACCATCAAAATCCAACATTTTGGTGTAAAAAATGCCCACGCTGGGGCAGTGTCTGTGCCCCTCGAATGCGCACCCAGGGATCTGCTGGGTTTGGTGTTTCTGACTAACTGCTCATAGAGGCCAGTTCTCAGCATGTTCCACTTTGGTGATCCCCAGCCTGTTCCCAGTGTGTGTGAGGGATCACCACACAGCGAATAAAAGTTTATTTTTCTTTGCTATCGTGCACAGGTTGTTTGGAAAAGGCCCATGAAGCCCCGAGCTGCTGGAGCAGGCTGCAAAGTGGAGATTTCAAAGAAGGCCAAGTGTTAAAGCAAGGGCTTAATTTGTGTTCTGGCAAAAGGCAGCATCCTTATCCTCAGGACAACTCTCACATGGGCAGCAGCACTACAAGCTCACAAACAGCCTCATTTTCCAGGGCTGAAGATGTAAGGAAACAGCCCAGTTCACAGCCAATCCCCAGCCCAAGGTGCTGCACCAAAACTGGTCAGTGCTCCTTCAGGAGCTCCAATTCAGCAGGAATTCTCCTTCCAGATGCAGAAGGCTCCCTGTTCCTTTCAGCCAGCATTCCTTCCCCTGCAGGAGACCATGCTTACACTTCAATTCAATATAAAGGCAAGTCCCTGCACGAAACTTGTTGCAGCTGTTGCATATCTGCATGAAGTGATCTCCAGCAGTCGTGTGAGCAGCAAGTCTGGCCCGCTTGGATTCGCTCTGACTGCTCCCATTTTGCCCCGGATTGTTGTGGCCACGCAGCTCTGGGATGTTTTGAAATCAATAATCGTAGCTCTGGTCAAGCCTCTTGCTCAACACTGCTCCGTGTCTGTGCTGCCCGTGTCTGAGGGGATGTTTCATGCTGGGGATGATGTGATGCTTCCCAGAAGGCACCAGAGTTCTCGGACAAAATTATATAGTTTTCATAATTCCTTTTGTTCATCCCACCACTCGGCTGTTTTCATATGGGCCGTTTTCTGACTGGAAAACAGGGATAATCCAGTGATTGTGACACGCCACCAGCCCGGCAGAGCACGCAAAATTCACCACAGCAGCGAGGGCTGAGTGGAAGCAGAGTGTTTGCTTCCACCCTGCCAGGAAAAGCTCAGTAACAAGCCACTGGGAATTCGGCTGTCGAGGAGAACCTCTGGTCAAAGAGGTGGATTTTCACACCAGGCTGCTCCTGGGCCAGTGGATATCCTCCCTCGGGAGGTGGCACGTGGCGTGACGCCATCTGATGTCCTCGTGTTGGGGTACAAAGTCAAGTCTGACAGACACAAAATGACCCCTTGGCACGTGCAGGGGGCTCACAGGGGTGTCCTGCCTTTCCACATGCAGGTGGGGAGAGTTTGTTGGATCCTTCTGGAGTGGAACAGCAAAGGATTTCATTATTCTGGCTGTCTGAAGGGGAGCAGTTGTCTCCAGCACAGCTGCAGGTGTATTCCCAAGGGAAGCACCCAGAGCAAAGGAAAACTGAGAGCAGCGAGGATGCCCTGGAGTCAGGGCCTGCCCATGTCCTTTCTGCTCTTCACCTTTCCCACTGCACCTCCGAAACGCTGCAGCCACCCACCCCTGTTAGGGAATCCCTGCCTGCCTTGAATTCCTTCCCCAGCAATATTAATTAGTCTGATGCTGAAGCCAACACCATCAGCTACAGCTCAGTGAGGGTGTGACGGCCCCTGTGAGGGAGGAAACACGAGGGGATGGCATCCATTAACTCACCCAGCCAGCACTGCCAAACCACTGCCTTTTCTTAGTGTTTTAGGGATTTTTTTTTTTTTAACCCAGGATGGTGCCACCTCTGTTTGCCCAGACCTCAAACACCAAGGGAAGATTGCAGCAAAATGTAGCAGCTTGTGCCAAATCCAGTGGGCAACACAAGAATGTGACAAGAGCAGAGCAAGTTCCTCCCTGATCCATGGTCTGAAAGCCTCCCCCAGTGCCAACAGCTTCGGTAGGTGCCAACCCCACGAGCAGCCAGATCATTGTGCCATCGTCTCCCAAAATCCTGCCCTGCCTTTGATATGTTAATCCTGCGTAAGGCAAATTCTCCCATTAGAATTTAGTCCATTCTGGTCTCCCTGCAATCTGCATGATCCAGTTCAAAGTTAAATTAAAAATCCCAACCTGTGTGAATGTTGCAATCGCATGATGAAATCTGTAAATCTATTTTTAATGTCTTAATGCTGCTCTAGTTGAACAAGGCAAGGCGACTGCTGCACGGCATTTGCTTTACACTTTTTGAGATTCTCATGCACTCGTTAAATATTCACTCTGCAGCCTTTGCATTTCCAGTACTGCAGGACCCTAAAATAGAAGACAAGTCTTTCTTTCCCTCTTTTGTTTTTGAAATTCCAACTTGACTCTGGGATCTCTCCAAATCAAACGTGGGGTACTAAACACTGCATGGAGAAAATGTTTCAAATTAATACAGATGCCAGAAAACAGGATTTAAATCCCAAACACGCAGCTATTTGCACTGTTTTTAGGGGGTGACAGAGCCAAATATCTGATTTCATTTCAAACCTAAGATATATGCAATGTTAATTCTCTGAGTAGCTTGTTTTTATTAAGAAAATATTTGAACATCGCTGGAACAACTCTCCCAAATCAGCATCTTACAGAACATTTCTTGGGGGAGTAGTTTGTGCTTTTTATTCTGATCTGGGATGGAAACAAGCTCTGAAAGACTGGAATTTTCTGTGTAACAAACCCTCTATTTTCTGACCAACTCCCTTTGAAAAATCAGTGTATGAAGCAGTCAAATAAATCCTGCTGTTGTCACTCGGGAGCCATCCCATGAAAAGTCGGGCACTGCCTCTCCCTCTTTGCAGCCCATCTCCTGATCACTGCTAATATTCCCCCACTCACGATCAGTTCCTCGATATTAAGCGTATACAAACATCATATATATGAAAACAACCGAGAATGCAGGAAAGGACGGCAGAGACGACAGATTTATCCTGAAATCCCGGATTTCCCAGGGCAGAGGACGCAGAGCGGCTCCTGCAGCGCTGCGGACCCCGCGGATGCTGCGACATCATCGGCACCTTGTCACACGGAGCGCAGGGCACCGGGGCACGTCCTGGAGGTGGCAGGAGGGGCAGCTTTAGCACCGCTCTCGATACCCGAGACTTCCATTAGGCTGCAAAACGGCGATGATTTACAGCGCGCTCGGCGAGTTTGGGGCACTTTGGGCACCAAAGGGTCCTGTGGAAGGGTCGGGGTTGGGCTTTGGGTTTGCGGGGGGCCCGCTGGGAGGTGCTCGCTCTGTTCCCTCCCTGTTTCTCCTTCTGACCTCTCCTGTCCCCCCTTGTACCCCCCTGTCTCCTGCTGTCCCCCTCTGCCCTCTCCCTGTTTCCCCCTCTGTCCCCTCCCGTCACCCCCGTCCCCTCCTATTCCCCTCTGTCCCCTCTCTG
>VZTF01009280.1:42153-70169 GCA_013397755.1 Cnemophilus loriae | reverse complement strand
CCCTCTGTCCCCTCCTGTCCCTCCCTTTCCCCCCCGTCCCCCCTCTGTCCCCTCCTGTCCCCAGCGCGGGGCGCTCCGGGCGCTGCCGTGCCCGAGCCGCTGCCGCCCCCTCGCGGCCTCCCGCGGGAAGCGCAGCCCGGCCTCATGCCGCGGGCACTTGGCTCCAAATTCCTTCAATAAAACAAAACAAAACAAAACTAAAAAGTCTTTAAGAGACTCAGTCCAGCCCAGCGCCCGGCCCGCGGCGGCTGCAGCCCAGCCACTCCTTCCGGGATCGATGCATTTCACAGCACTTTGGGGATGCTCCAGGCGTCCCCGCTGCGGATCCCGCATTCCCCGGGATGCATCCCCAGGTGAACCCCCAGGAGCGCACCTCACTCATTTACAGGTGCTCGTTCGCAGAGAGTTGGGGGGAAAGGAGTGTGTGACACTGAAACTTCGCCCATTCAGTGAAATTCCAGCTTTTTTTGCGGATTTCGCCCACCGGAGCGCTGGCTGGTGGTGCCCATGGAGCCTCCTCGCCACATCCAGCGGGACCGGAGCGCCGGGAACTGTTTAACCATTCCTTAAGGAACGGGAACATGCAAACCAAATGAGCTTGGAGTAGCTTAAACCTCAATGGCGGAGTAAATGGCTCCAGCTTAAGAAATCCGAGCAGCTCAGCGCTGACCGCAATTCAAATGCGAGCAGATCGGCACTGAATTAAACAACGGCGCTTGTTCAAATATTAGGAAAGACAAGGAGAAAAAGCTCTTGGAGAAACAAATCCTGCTGTGTTGGATGAGCTCCATGGACAGACTAATCCGGGGTTCTGTCCTAGGAGTCACCAGCACCAAGCACCTGAGAAAGGTGCGAGGTGCGGGCACCTCATCTGCCCCGGGACCGCAGGGCTGTCAATGGTTAAGGGCAACACGATAAATATAGAAAAACTGGGTAGTCTAAGTGAAAGATTAGAGCTCAACTTCATCCAGTTGAGCAGACAATGCAGTTTTAGTGGCCGAGTTTTCAATTTTGTTAATATAATTTATTGGTCCCAGTCAGATCCCAGCACGGAAGAGAAGCCCAGCTTCAAAGGGCAGCTCCGGGCTCACTAAAAATCCATGTACTCCCATTAGGAATGCCATGTTCTCACCAGTTCCACGCTCTGACTGGCAGCTGGAGCAGACAGGGAGGGAGCTGGGAGGTGGCACTGGCCGTGCAGGGCGATCCTGGGCTGAGAGGAGCATTTGCAGGTATTGTGGTTGGCCTGGCCAGCGCTAATAATCACTGCCATTCATAAGCATGAAAGAGTCAAGTATTCCCACCCCCCGCTGCCATTTGAAAAGTATCTGACCTAATTATTACTATCCCTATTGTGTAAATTCAGCACTTTGTCAGTCTGAATAAATGTACATTAGCCTTAACATGAGCGAAACAAGTTTAAACAATGAAGGCAGCTTTGTAAAGCTCCCTCGCTTTTTAACTTACTTGACACCACACTAAAGAGCCCATTTAGACTAAAGAGTTCAGCACATTTTGGGACCCATTAAATGCCCAGGTTGAGACTAGATATTCTCCTTTTTCTTTTTTTAATTTGTCCTGCCTGGTTGCTAAAGTCAGCAGAATTGAGCAATAAGCTGCTTTGCATTTCTTTAGCTTTGTAGGCAACTTGCAGAAAGCTACACCCATCCCGGCCAGCACAGCAGCCCTTCCAAGGCAGGGCAAACCTCACTTATCACTGAGACTAAGGCATTCCTTGGAATTAGTTTTAATTAAAAAAAAATTGCTTTTAATTAAAAAAAAAAACAACAAAACAAACAAAGGAGGAAACTCATGGCACAAAAATGTGATATTCATGACTGCCAGGAAAACCCGCACTGTCAAATTGTTTCTATTCTAGGCTAACAACTTAGAATTTAGAGTCAGATCAGCCTTTCATATAATTATGGAATTATTATGGTTGGAAAAGAGCTCCAGGATCATCAAGCCCAAGCTGTGCCCAACGCCCACCTTGTCCCCAGCCCAGAGCACTGAGTGCCACATCCAGGCTTTCCTTGGACACCTCCAGGGATGGGCACTCCAAACCAGTTCCAGTGCCTGACCACCCTTTCCAGGCAGAAATTCCTCCTGATCAAGGAGTGACAAACTCCAAGTCTATCCCGACTCCAGCTGTCGTCACATTTAGGACATGGCCTGGAAGAAGGAGAAAATTCCCCCTTGTCTTGGCTGTAGCACAAATGCAGGTCATCCCCCAAAGAGAAAAAGGGGCTGAAAAACCAGAGCATCAAAACCTGAGCAGCATTCCTCATTCCCTGCCCTCGTCTATCAGTGAGGAAATTTCTGTAGGCAGAAAAAGATAAACGAGGAAACAAGGGAAAAACCGTGTGGAAAAATTAGCAGTGCAGTCAGAGCTGAACACTGCTGCAAGGGGAAGGGGTTGTTCTTCACCAGGGAACCCTTGACTTTTGAGAAAATCTCTCACAGATCCCACACAAAGGTTGGGTTCTGCTGGATGTGTTACAAAGAGCTGGCAGGGCAACACTTTCAAAAGAGAATTTCATTTTACTCAAAGCCATAACAAAACTGGTTCTTTCCCAAACGAGATCTGTGGTCAGTCTGTAAATTGAGTTCTGTCACTGACCTGTAAGAGATACTTGAATCCACATGAAGTTCAATGCTCGACAAAGCCACAGCTCCAGCACTGGCAGCAGCACCTCCCCAGGAACTGGGCACTTGGATGGATATTTAGATTAAAATCCTGGTTTATAGGCAGAGCTGCAGATGGATTTGGATTCCATCCCTCTTACTCATTTTGAAGCTTGGTTAAGTCTGAAGCACAGAAAAAACCCAACTCAATTATAATTTCTAGTTGTCAGGAAGGAATTCTATCAGCTCCATCCTCCAGAAGGAAATCCACACTGTCTAGCAGTAATCAGTTCCATTTGTGACCCTTCCAACAAAACCTTTTTTGTCTGTGATTTGTATTCAGCATAGGACACACTGATTTCAGACCCTCTGTGGATCGTAATGTCTAAACAGCCCCTTTATTTTTAAATGCAACCAAGAAACCATTTGGCAGGGTGTGAACCTGGAGCAAAATCTCCCAACTGCAACTGAGGTCTGGCTGCCCAGCAAGGCAGGACACTCAGACAACTCTGTTTGCTCAGTTCAGCTAAGAATAGGACATTAGGAAGAAATGTTTTAATCTAACAAGCATCATGTTTTAAAGGGAACTTTCAGCTTTTTTGGCCAATTTGAGTGGCGTGTGATGATTTCATGGTGTGGCAGCTGGAGACCAAATGAGGCTGCTGCAGTTCTGACGCTGATAATGGGCTGAGCTCTGCCGGCTCTGGATGTGGGAACTCCCGCAGGTTTTGGGATTCAGAGGCACCAGAGTGGAAAGGACTGAAGCTGTTCCCGTGTGCAGCCAGCCAGGCAGCTCCCAGGATGGGGATTCAGGGCACAGAAACCTCCCAGCTCCTTTCCACTCGTGCACACCTGGGCCAGGTTTCAGCACCAGTGTGTGAAGGAAGCCGCTGTATTTCAGTGCAGTCCCCAGTGGGCAGTTCCCACATCACAAAAACAGCCCCCAGTTATACAACTGGAACTAACTGGCTCCTTTTCTGAGCTTTTCAGAAGAAAGGAACATCATGGAAACAAAACTAACTGTCCCATGAACTCCCCAGAACGGCCCCATGGATGCAGTGCTGCAGGAGACTCACGTGGCATCTCAAAAACCCCACATTTCAGATCCTAAGACTTCTGCAGTTTTCAACTTTCACCAGCATTCAAATTCACCTACATTAAAAGAAAACGAAATTGCCCTCTCCAACAAAAAGCAAACCACAACAAAGCAAACATCTTCCAGCAAACTATTCCCTTGAATCCATTAAAAGTTGCCAAGTCAACGTTCCAGTGCCCGCTGCCCATCCTGGGCTGCCAACAGCACAAGTGGCACTTCGGGCTCCTGTTTGACACCAGCTGTGGCAAGAACTGCATCACAGGCCAACAATATATCCCATCCCCTCACAGCTGGAGTTTGGGAAGGGAAGGAAAAGCCCCCACTGAAAACACTTCCATAAACCATAAATGTTTTAAGAGCTCTGTCTCCCACGTGGGAATGGTGGAATATTGGACACGACCCTGGCAGAGAGGCAGAGCACGAGCTGATAAAGCCAGGGGTACCGGAGGAATCTCTACTTTAACCAGTTTATTAGGCAGGAATTTGTTTTAACAGATGAGCAGATCAGACTGAAAAAAGGAGTCACTACTATGGCCCAGTGGGCAGGAAAACCTGGGACCAACAGCTTGGACTCTGCCTGATTTATCACTAAGAAAGGAGAAGCAAACCTGAATATTGTGTTTCCTTGTGAAATTTTTAGCAAAGTAATAATTAAATCAAAAGCTTTAAACTAATTCCCTTTAGGATTTATAACTGCTGCAACCAGAAGAAAAGTGCAGTCCTATAAAACACCAAGAGGATTTTAACATGTATTGTCAAACAGAATTAGACTGCAAATAAAAGCCCTACTATGGGACACCTTTAGTGCAGAAATTTCATTATCTGTAAGCAACAAATAATAAAGGGTAATAATGAAAAGAATCCAGAACAAGGAGAACAAAGCTGATTCCCAGCCATGCACACAAAATGTGCCTGAATGCTTCCTGGAAGCTCCAGCAAACCTCAAACTGTTTGATGTGCTCACATCTCTGGAAAACAAAAATTCTTACCACCATATAAATCCTGCAGCAAGCCAATTTTTAATTATACCTATCAAAATAATAATAAAACCCCAGCAGCTTCATTCAAGCTGTTTGGATCACGGAGACCACCTATGCAAATATCAACACAGCATTTGAATCTCCAGGTAACTACTGCCAATTATAAATGGGGACACTTTTAAAAATAAATTACAAGGATAATTAATCATTTTCACACACAAAGGTAACAAGGTAACATCATGCAGTGGTTTTAAAAGCCTCCTACTTTCTGCATTTCTGTTCTGGCTAGTTCGTGCCAAGATTTGAAAAGCACATTTTAATTTTAAAAGAGAGAGAGAGGAAGGTGAAAAACTTTCAACCATCCCTCTGGTCGTTCCATGTGGGTATTACGGGATTCAAACAATAACAAGGGAATATTCTGCTGTTAAAAACAGGCTACAACAATAAGGACAAGAATGTTGCACAAACATTTCCATGATTGTGCTCTCATCTATTCTGTCACAAGGTAAATTATTTGAAAATACCTACAGAACCTTTTAGAAATATATAGTTCTACTGAGGGCCCAGCTAGCTTGACAAAAAAAAAAAGCATTCTTTTTCTTTTTGCTGTCAGAAAGTTACAGAGAGTTTGAATTCTGTAGTAATACATTGAAAACTGTAATTACAGTGGTGGCACAAATCAACAGAGGAGGAGAGCAGGAATTCGTCCCCTCCCTCCTCTTCCTGAGGACACAGTGACAATATCCAGCTGGGAGGAAAAAAGGAGAATTTCTGTGCAAAAAATCCAACGTTTCAGAACGAGATCTGCTGCTACAACACGGATTTTGCTCGTTTGCTTCTTATTTAAAAGAAGCTGCAGCTAACACAGATTCAGCAGCTATGAACAGGTTTAGAAGCAACTTACAAACAGAGGAATTCCAGATGGGATCAGATCACCACAGAAGTTCTGTATCAGAGCTGGACAGAGAGCCCTGGGGGAGGAGAGCAGCAGTGGCTGCTCCACTGAGGCTCCTCATTGTTTCAGAAATAGTAAGCTGTGTGAGTAACCCAGTTGGAACACTCCTCCTTGGAACGTTTTGCTGAGCTGTGAGTTGTAAAAATAGATTTGTAAGCCTCAGACTTGTCCTCGCTGTCTGCAATGGATCTCTTGGTGGTGGTGGAAGAAGCTTTATTGACTTTTCCTGGGACTGATGGATTTCCATTCTCTGAGGGGAAAAAGGAATAGAATGAAGCGTGACGGCTTACAACGGATAAAAGTACTTAAATAAAGATGTCAAACAGTGTTTGAAAATTAAAATACACACATTTTCCAGGTCTCTCATAAATATCTCCCGTAACTGGACTCAACAGCTTTTAGAATTCACACTCAAAATACATTTAGAAATCTTGAGAGAGGAATCCTGTAAATCTCTTGAACTGCAATTCAGTACTGCCCACATTTATTCCTCCAAAACTGGCTCTTTAGCAGCATGAAAGCCCCCAGCAGCCTGCAGAATTGTTTAGAAATCAGCTGTCAAATGCCAAAAGCTGAACTTGTGCCACACCTTCCCCAGGGAACCCCTCTGCTCCCTTTACTATTTGCAAAGTTATGACCAACAACAATGGTCTGAATCACTTTATACCTGTAGAGGGGAAATGCCCATCCTCTGTTTCTGACAGCGTTTTCCTCAGTTTATTTTATTTACTGCTACATAAAAAAGCCTCTTTTTTGACTATTTCATCTCCCAAGTTGCAGGATGGTATTTGAAAAAGCCAAGTCTCTGGTGCAAAGAAATGAACACAGAAACTCAACATCCTGAGGGAAACTCAGGCACAGGGGCTCCCAGGAATTGTGTGTGCGACCCCAAATCCTCACAGAATTGGGTGTGCAACCCCAAATCCTCACAGAATTGGGTGTGCGACCCCAAATCCTCACAGAATTTTGTGTGCCACCCCAAATTCTCACATAATTGTGTGTGCAACCCCAAATCCTCACAGAATTGGGTGTGCAACCACAGACCCTCACACAACTGGGTATGCCATCCCAAATCCTCACAGAATTGGGTGTGCCATTCCAAACCCTCACAGAATTGTGTGTGCAACCCCAAATCCTCACAGAATTGTGTGTGCAACCCCAAATCCTCACCGAATTTTGTGTGCCATCCCAAATCCTCACAGAATTGGGTGTGCAACCCCAAATCCTCACAGAATTTTGTGTGCCACCCCAAATTCTCACATAATTGTGTGTGCAACCCCAAATCCTCACAGAATTGGGCGTGCAACCCCAAATCCGCACAGAATTGGGTATGCCATCCCAAATCCGCACAGAATTGGGTATGCCATCCCAAATCCTCACAGAATTTTGTGTGCAATCCCAAATCCTCCCAGAGCAGCCCCTTTCCATATTTGCAGAATCCTTGCAATGCCACCAACACTTGTCTGGAAAGTGTTGCCAAACCCTGGATTTGGAAGAATGCAAGTCCAGAGACCTCAGGGTGCTCACAAATTGATTCCCATGCTACTGCCATTCCTCATGGATTTTCCTTGATTTTCCCTCTCTCCTCTGAATCTCTTGCTGGTCAATGTAACAGCAGCCAGAAACAGTTTCAAAAGGCACCTTTTTTTCTTTTATGCCCTCAGAAAATAAAAAATTCCTTAACATTATTAGAATTATGAGGTTGCTCAACATCCAGGAGCAATTCTCACCATCTGGAATTAAGTATTTTTTAAAGTCTCTCCTGTATAAAAGCAGACAGTAGAGGGCAGGTCAGGCATTGCTGATGGGATTTCAGCTTCTCCCAGTTTATCTACAGATCATCATCCTCAGATTCCTCAAATTATTCGGATTTTTTAATGTACAGGATTTAATACTTCCCACAGAAACCTCAGACTGACCTTAAAAATGTCACCCATTCTGTGTGAAAATATCAGCACGGGGACATTAAACAGCAGAATAAATATTAAATAAAGAGAGTTTGCGCTAACTTTGCCAAGGCTGCTGTAGGTTCATCAGTGCATCCTAAAGTTCAATTCCAGCGTTCCCAAAGACACACAGCAAATCAGCAAATAAAAAGAGGACTAAAAGTTAAATAACCAGGGATTTTTAACACAGTTCATCCAAATAAAGTGCCATAACATAGTTTTTGACCAATTGTACATCAGGAAGCTGCAAATTCTCCTCCACTACCTCACAGGCAACAAAACAGATGCATCAAACTGTTGACTGTGTTAACAAAAATCTCTGATCTCATTAATTCAGGCTCCCAACTTAAAGCAATATTAGAATGACATAAACAAGCAAATCTGGTCCCATTTTTCACATTAAGATTTAACACCAACCTGAACTTTTGGTGAAGATAATCTGCCTGTTTTCCCCAGAGCTGGAACTGACACAATCCTTTCCGTTCTTAGCTTTTGAAGGACCTGCGGAATCTAAACAAATAAAAAAAGCCAAAAAAATGAAATCCTGAATCAGCTTCGTGGCTCAGAAGGTGACAGAGAATTTGGAGCTGTATTACCTGCAGAGGTCTCTTGCTGAGAAGCTGCTGCTGCTGTCTTGCCTTTCTTTGATTTCTGAAACAACACAAGCAGAGATCTGGCAAAGGGCTGAAAGGAGATAAAACTCCCAGCTCGTATTTGACAGACACACAGTTGAATTCAGTACATTTTTATGTCTTAGCCAGTGGAACTCTTCCTTCCACATTTTTTGTATTATTTCTACATGGAAAAATGAATACCCTTGGAAACCCTGCAGTTACATCAAAGTGAACTGTGTAAGACAAAACTGGATTTGTTTGGATTCAGTTTTTGGTTTGCATGCTTTGAAAGGGGGTGTGTTATTATCATTAACTGATAATCTGAACCCACACAGCAGGACAGTAAATTGAACAACATTAATAAGGCATAATTAACTGTAATCAATAAAGATGTTTTTCGATAAAAATTTCAGAAGAATCCTGAATCTTGTATCCACTAAATTTTGTTTAGTCCACAGAAAAATCCCTCCTGGGTACCTGGCAATAACTGCACTCTCTGCTGCAGGATTGCTTGGGAAGAAAAGATGCAAACAGTTAATCTAAATTTTTTAAAAGCATCTGTGCAGCAGATTTTCCAAATTAATTTATGTTTGTACAGATTAAAAACACAGGAAAAACCCAACAAGAATCCCATTAGTGGCTTTGATTACATAAATGCCAAGCTGAAAAAAGAAAGACATATTGAAGCAGTCATTAGCATTATTTTCACTGGATACATTCTGAATTGTGAACATGTTTCAAGACAGCTGCACGAACTCAAAGAAAATAAATAGATTTAATTCTGTTCTAAAACTCAGGAGAACCCCTGCTGAGAAGCAAAGCATTAATGCTGGAGGGAAAAAATGCCACAGCAAATGTTGCTGCGAGGCTGAGCCAGGAGGGGGTGGCAGAGGATCGCGGCCCCGCCTGCAAACCCGGCTCTGCTGCTGTCACACCCGCGGCAAGGTTCGGCTGGGAAGGACCTTAAAGCTCATCCCACTCCACCCAGGCACCCAGGGACACCTTCCATCGACCAGGGTGCTCCAAATTCTGCCCAACCCGGCCTTCAGGCACCTGGAAAACCTCAGTGCAGGGGATTTCCACATTTGTTATGGGTGCATTTGCAGAGAAAAGTCACCTCCCACGTGTTTGTAACTGTATGGATGCATATATTCACTGTGCATAACAGAGATTACAGAGGTATTTCAGCACGGGCACAGTGACGGCTGAGCTTGAATCATTTTTTATTCTGGTCCCAGCTGCATCTTCCTGATGTTTTGCCTGACAGGGGTAAAGAAAAGGAGTTTGTGCTTCCTGCTCCAAACACAGCAGGTCCACTGAGCCTGCTCGGAAGGGAGGAAGGAAGGGAGGGAGGGAGGGAGGAGGAAATAACAGCAAACTGGGAACTGTGCTGACGCTGGGACTGGAGCTGCCTGGCCTCCGATGGTGCCAGTGACAGCAGGAGCTGGGTCCAGCTGCAGGGACCAGCTGGGGCACCAAGGTCACCACTTGAGGCTGAGAGATTTGCAAATCCTGCCCTGTAATTCTCCACTAACCAAACAAATCCCATTTGCATGTTTCCCCAGGGCACACAGAGCCCCAAGGCCAGGGCACAGCGCCCTTTTGTGCTGTTGCCCTAAAGGCCACAACTGCCCTGCACACTCAGGTACTTTGCCGTGCAGAAGTTGTGGGCAGCATCAGTTTTCAGATTATTCAGAATTATTTGACCCGAAGCTACAGGTTCTTTGTTAGGGCCCTGTACCTAAAGAAAACCAAGTGCAACCAACCACGGCTTTTGGGGCTGAGCGCTCATCTGCTGAGATCTCCAATAGCCTAGCATCAAATTATAAATTTATTTTTTTTCCCCAAAACTTTTAATTACAAAGTACTGAGGGGAAAAACCCTCTGAATAGACACCATGAGATTATCACTCTTATGCCAGAAGCTATAGGACATGAGATGCAGAGATTATGAAAAACAGGAAACAGAACAGCAGGATTTTTATGGAAAACCATGCTTTTGATGTATTGCCCAGGCCCAGTGATGCTGTAGTGGCACAGATGAATAAAGCCCCTGTGATGAGAAGGAATCATATGCTCCCCAGCAAGTAAACAAGCATTTGTTTTAAAACAAACCAGGGAAATATTTGCATGGCAAAATCAAGGGATGAAACCCCCATCTCAAGTCTCAGATGCTGGAAGAATCCGACAATGATTCACGTTGCTGAGATCCAGCAAAGTCTGAGCACCCTGGCCTGAGTCAGCACTAAAGGTTTGCTTGCTTTGGCATCCTCCAGGGAGCAGCTCAGGGAAAAACAGCAGTGCTGACAAAATTCCCACATGCAGAAGTGTCATTTGGCAGCTCAGTAGCACAGAACAACTCCCAGCTCACAGGGCAGGGCGGCAGAGCTGCGAGGACTGGATTTCCACGGCATTTTACCTGCGCAGATATAAAAATGCAAAGGCCTCAACAGCATGGTTCAGTAACTGCTGAGGACTGTGAGAACCACAGAACATGATGAATTTCCACACTCTCACAGCATCAGCCCAGGAATGCACAGATCCCAACATCCTGCTGCTTCTGGCAGAGGCCAATAAAAGATGTCTTATTTTATAAGGTCAAAAAACTGACGCCACCATCAGGAACTGCCACAAGAAATACAGGGATGATGCAGTTCAATTACTAGAATTAATTAATTTCAAGAAAACCCTGAAGTATTGCTGGCACAGAGTCCATTTTGCCCATTTTGAGAGCACAAGGCACTGCCTGCTGGTCAGGAGAAAGTTTAGGATGTACAACTCCAAGATGTTATTGGCCAAATACACACAAAAAACCCACTGCTTTTCAAAATAGTGCTTAAATACAACACAGCTCACGGAGTAAATTCCTCCATCTGCATAAAGATCAGCCAATCTAAGAGCAGATTCACTGCAGACAAGAATTCTTCCAATTTTATAATCAATAATGTATAAAAATCTCACCTTTTCTAATTTACTTTTAAGTCTTCTCTCCTCCATCCTTTTCTTCAGAATTTCTACATCTTCTTTATTACCATTAAGGACAATCACATCTTCCTCTTGAAAGGGAACGCCACACTTCATGGAAAAAAAAAAGACAAAATTGCATATTTATTTTTCTGTCTCCTATAAACAACACTGAACTAATCCTTATTTTTTTTCATGAAAAAAAAAAGGTCCCTTAGTGTATTTTCTGCTCATGGGTTCCTTGTTTTACTGGCCCAAATGTACTTAAAAGTATTCCTAATTAGAATCTACGCAATTTTCTGAACCCCACAGCTAAAACCCAAAAGTACTTTCTGATTTTTAGTTATGAATGCATTTAAGACCTTGATGCCAATCTGCTCCAGAATTTGTCTTTCAACTTAGTGAGACAAGAAACAACAACTGATGGGAGCAGTTCCTGTACACTGAGCAGGGACACCACCAAAGGTGTTTTTCCTCTATGTGTGGAACAGACAGCAAATTTTTCTCTTCAACTGGTAGACAGGAAAACGTGAAGGTGATGTTCTAAATAATAACAATAATAATAATAACAACAACAACAACAACAATAATGTGGGGATAAAAAAGGGTTCATAAAAGCAGAATAATTCATTACCCTTGCCTTGCTGCCTCACTGGATTGTATCACAGAGACCATACCCTTATCTCATTTATCAAACACTCCCAAGTTTCCAACTACTTTCATAAATTAATCTGGATAATGGCTGTAATGTGCTCTGTGTACTTCCCCATTCGTTTCATGGTTGAAGGCACAGATGTTTCCCTGTGCACATTTGCAATCATTTGATGTACCAGCACATTGACCACAATGTTTTCTTGTCTAAGATCTCAATTTGCTTTCTCTTTATTTGTTTTTTTTTCTTTTTTTTTTTTTTGGTTTTTTGGTTGGTTTGGGGTTTTTTTTTTTCTTTTTGGTTTTTTGGTTGGTTTGGGGTTTTTTTTTTTCTTTTTGGTTTTTTGGTTGGTTTGGGGTTTTTTTTTTTCTTTTTGGTTTTTTGGTTGGTTTGGGGTTTTTTTTTTGCTATTTTGTTAAATGCAGAAGCTTTCTGCTGATCTGCAAGATTAATTTATAATCCTGCCTCTGCCATTACTCTTCTTTTTCTAAACAAAGGTTTAGAAAGGTTACTCCTGTATTTGCAGTAGGAATTACACAAATGAAAGGACATATGGGCAGGACTTTGCTCAAGTGCTGAGCAGCTTCAAAAATGAACCTGAACCCAAGTGGGTGGAGATGGAGAGGAGAAACAAGGGTTAGAGAGAGGCACAGGAGGGCAGGAAGAGGGTAAGTCACACACAAGAAATGGGGGAGTAGCCCATATTTTTCCATTTCTACCCAATGAGAAAGCCCAGCCTGGTGTGATCTCACACTTGGGAGTAAGAAAGCTCCAAAATCAAGAATTTCAGACTTCATTGTGAGGCAGGAGCTGGCAGCTGACCCAATTCTAAAAGAAACCCCACAAATTCATTTCTAGAAGCCCCACAATTTCTTTTCTAGGGTGTTTCCTAATACAGCATTTTCCAAACATATTTTGTGAGTAGACTCTAATTTCATTAAATGTTGCATTTTAAAAGAGCAAGCAAATCCAGGTTCCCATCTGGAAAACCCAGGTGGAATTGTTCAAAACTAAAAAGTATTTACAAGAAACAGGGAAATGAAGACAGTGTTCTTTCCACTCCCTGAAACAGATAATTTTTTGCCATGACAACATTGGATTATGTCAGAGACCGTACCCTTCCAAACATCTTAATGTTTTAATAATGAGATAAAAAGCAGAAAGAAATTTCAGTTTTGCAAATTCAGATGTTTGTTCCTTCAGATTAATTAAGGTCTTGTGGCAGATGTTTGTTTTATGGCATCACAGGGTCTCCTCTGGTTGTTTATCTTGGTTTCCTCCCAGTCTCAGCACATTTAAGCTCAACTTTCCACTTATTAATCCCCCTAAGAACCTTTAAAAGGCTGTAACAGCAAACACTCCGTGTGTGAAGATGATTCAAAGGACTGCTCCACAGCAGGTACTGGAAATATATATACATATACTACCAATACCTTTATTGGCAGCAGAGAACACGCAGGGGTTAACACCTCCCTGTGCATTTCTGCCTGTGGTTCATTTCACAACTCTGCTGTCTGCCTTTGTTTGCTTATTTAAAACCTACAGTTTTAAAGGCTGGGGTCTTACACAACCTGTGGTTTCTTTATCTCAGGGTTACAAACACCGCACTCGGTTCTATCATGTTCATCACACACACCTCACTTTACAGTTACACGACTTACATTCTGTTTACAGCTGTGCTTTATTACTATGTCCTTCTGTTTCCTACCCATTACAACACTTATTTTTCTAGCCTTTTGTATCAATTTCCTTTCTCATTTTCCTGGCCTACCAAGGCTGGACCTCTGCTTTCAGAAGTGTTTAGACTCAAGCCTTGTCCTTCTTCTCTCCTTACCTCACCAGGGTTAGACCCTACTTTGCAGAAGTGGCAGAAGTTACATTCAAACCTTTCCTTTCTTATCTCCTCCGCCCACTCAGGGCTTGATCCCTGCTTTGCAGAGGTGGTTACACTTATAAGAGGCACTTACACTTCATTCTTTCGCTAACTTACCCCTTAATTCTTCCTAACTTGCACCTTAATTCTTTCTAACTTGCACCTTAATTCTTCCTAACTTGCACCTTAATTCTTCCTAACTTGCACCTTAATTCTTTCTAACTTGCACCTTAATTCTCCCTAACTTGCACCTTAATTCTTCCTAATTTACGCTACGGTGCTTATCCCAAGCGAGGGCTGTGTTTCGAGGAGACCTTCCATTTATTCTCTTTTCAGCTTTCCCGGCCACTGGAAACGCCCGCAGGCAGCGGTTCCCTGCTGGAATTCTCGGCTCCGCACTGGAAAGCGTCGGCAGGCGAACAGTTAAGGGCAGGGGGAGGAGGAGGAAGAGGAGGAGGCAGGTTCCCAGTTTTCCCAGTTTTGCCGGGCAGCGGGCTCAGCTGCCACGGCGCAGGGGCACTGGCTGAAGGCTCGGGGGCACGGCCGGCGTTGCCGGTCCTCGGCGCTGTTCCCTCCGCAGCCCCCGGCTGATTCCAGCCCTTTCCAGGCTGCCTCGGCCGCAGAAGTTTGCCCCGGTTCCCGCGAGGCAGAGCTGCGGCCACCGGGAATTCCTGCGGGATAAATATGCTAAACGCTGCAGCGGGGGAGGGATGCGAACGTTCCCGTTTAATGGTTAACCGGGGATCGGGATGAGGGACACCGGCTCCTGCTGAAGGACAATGACACCCTGCATTTCTCTTTATTATGCTGCCGTCTCCTGGCTAATTCTAGACGAGGTAAGGCTGCATCAATGGCATCGCAGCATTCAGTTTATTTTGCTTTTTCCTTATGTAAAGTGGTAATTTTACTTAATATATACTCAAATCTGCAGTAAGGTTAATGTTTTTTCCCTTCCTTTACCTTGTGACGGATGCACAGAAGGATGGAGGTCATTACTACTAACTGTTTGTATTATAAAAATCACAGCATTCATGCAACTTAATTTTTTACAGCTCTGTAACTTAAGGGTTTAAATGGCTTTCATAGTATTTGTTTTAAATTACTGTGAGGTCAAATACACAAGAAAAAAAAAAGTAACAGGAAAAATAGCAAAGATGAACACTAAAACTCCATACATTTGTTGAATATGTATCAGTAAATTCTAATGCAGTGTTTTTTAAAAAAGAATGATTTAAACTAACTGGGTTTGATGGAGAAATATTTCTACTCAATGCATGTCAAAATCCAGAAGCAGACTCCTTATCCTGACCCCCGTTTAAACAAAAAAGAAAGCAATGGAAAAAACACTTAAAAGCACTAATTTTAACATTTTTTAAAGGATTTAATTAGTCTTCCTCTGTTTATGAAATGTCTACATTAATGCCTGGATAAATACCTTTCAAACAACAAAAAAAAACCAGCTATAAAAAACGTTGAAATAAGTATGTAAAGCTTTTTCAGCATTTTATTAGAAGATGAAGCCCTCGCAAGCCATTTGTCTCACTAAATTACGAGGTCATAGGAAGCAAACTTTATCTAAACTTTAATATTAGGCAAAAGCAAAGAGCACAGAGAAAACAGAATGTTTAGAGGTGCAGTGATGCAGTCCTAAATGCAACGGCAGGAAAAAACAGCAAAAAGCAAAATGAGTTGTTACTACAAAATGCACAGCCAAGTATGTGCTAATGGGGTCTCAATGAGCTGATATTTCACAGGCTTTTTCCAGGCATCATCATAATTCTCCTTTCCTCTAGAGTTTACTTTGTTAATCGAGATGGAGTATCTTAGGCTTACAACAATTTTCTGTTAAGTAATATCCTTAAAAGCATCCACAAAGGTGCTTGAAAACCCCTACTTTTTTTTTTCCAAGAATGTCACACACTACTTGCAGGATTTTAAAAAAATTAATACAGCTTCATCCTCCAGACTTAGAAAAACTGTGCATAACATAAGAAATGCTGAGTTTCAGAGACATTCTGCTAACAAAAAATAACCTATCATGGCACTCTTGCATAATAAGATTCAAGGGCAAGATAGCCCCAGACTGGGTTATGGGCAGCGGACATTCCCAACGGGATCTCTTGCTCCTCAAGGGCAGGGGGAAACCTGGGACAATAATCCTTGCCAGCAGCCAGGGGTGAGAGGATCCTGCTAAACAACAAATTTCATATACAGTGGCACTGACAGCTGCAATTCCAGCTCTAAATCTGCTAAAACACTACCAAAAAGCCACTGCTTTCATTCCACAACATCCCCCGAGGCTGGAAGACGTCAAATTCTGTTCTTGCAGGCCAAGCTTCATGATTCAAAAACATGTTAACGCTGGAGAGGAATTGCTGCCTCTTACCTGATAATGGGGTGTTTGTGTGCTTTTATGCTGCCATAAAAATACAGTTTCTAGATGTCACACAGTCCAATAGGAAAAAATCCACTGTAAAAACTTAACAGCCTGAAACAGCCCCAGAAGCTATTACTTGAAGGGTAATAAAAATTCAGGTGTATGAAACAAGCAGCTTACAGCTTGCCTCCCTACAACTGCACTTTGCAACCTGTCCAAAGTGAATTTAAGGAAAAAACCTGCCAAGCACCCTCATTCTAGACAGATTCAGAGAATATTCCGAGCTGGAAGGCACCCACGAGGATCACCGAGTCCGGCTCTCAAGTAAATGATCTGTACAGGGACTGAACCCACAGTCCTGGTGTTAAGATGTTTTATATTTGATTGGTAAAATCCCAAATATTTCTACAGCTGCCCACTGTCTTTGGTGTAATTCTTATATTCAGAATGAACCTTCCCTGTGACATCCCACAGATCTCCCGACATTCATTAATTCAGAGGAACCTCCATGTTCCTCCTGCAATTATTCCCTCAGAATAAAGAGTTTGGCCCAGTCCAGCTCCACAGAAATCGGTGTTTCCCCAATTCCAGCCCCTGGGTACCTCACAGGATCCCCCCTCAGGGCTCTGGCACAGGATGGATTTCATTTTTAATGCAAAAATCCTGCTTTTCCCCTTGCAGTGGCATCCCTGTTCTCCTGCTTTCGGCACAGCATCGAAAGGTTGACGCGGACTTGATTTGCTGCAGCTTTTTGTTCAGATGGATGGAACGCTCCCATCAAGGTTGTTTACCCAGTAAATGGATCCCTGAGGAGCTCGAAGGCAAAAAATATTCTCCTGGGAGCTGATTTCCTCATGTTTTCCTTTGAGCTGCTGACAGAACATCCCAGGAAAATGGACGAGCCCTCCATCTAACACACCACTCTCCTTTCTGGAATGCTCAGTGGAAAAGAGGCCCCATTCCAACATGAAATCCAGTGCATACCAGTAAGGACCAAAAGATAAATACATTCTTTCCCAACAGCCTAATGAGATGTTAGAAATATGGAATATGGAGCATCCCTCCCCTTGGTTCAATTCGTGTTCTTCATGCTTTTTGAATTTTATGTCTTGTTGCTACTTTAACTACAATGCCCTCTTTATTTTCAAGCTTTTAAGGGAGATACTGATTTTTTACTAAAAAGTATTTTCCACTTCTTTCTAATGAAAACCTTGAGCTTTCTTACCACAGCAGCATTTCTTTAATGAAACTACCTCTATAAAAATCTATTTTCCTCTATTTCTATGTAAAGCCAAATACTGCGTGATTTTGACAGCTGCAAAGTGTAAAATATTTCAAGGTGAAATGCAAATTTTGTTTAAAAAATCACTGAATAAAAGAAGAGAAAATTAATTACCTTTAAAATAAAATGAAAATTTTTTAAAATTTAACTATCAAGCTTAATGGCAGTTGATGGACCTTCCCCTTGGTATTTTCTCTAGGAATTTTGATACCAATTGCTTCAAGGATAAAGACTTCATGTAATTGCTGTGGGATTCAGGACTGCTGCACTCTCATTCTTCTGACTGTTCAACAAAGTAAAGGTAAGGAAAAAAACGCAATGGAAAAACTCCTGGGCTGTAAATTGGTTATCTCTGAACGCCAATACTGGCAGTTGTGTCCTTATCTCAGGGTCTGCACAAATACCAAAAATAAGAAATGAGTGCTGTCCCCTGGTTCAGTTTTCCAAAGCACTAATACAAAGATGTCAGAGGAAAAAAAAATAAATCTGAGAGTCAGAAACATTTGCTGACTTTATAAGGATAAAACCCAGTGTATTTTGTGGATTACATTTTAGTCTCTTCCTTCTGTTTATTTAATAAATTTTCTGTTGATTTAATTTACTGAATTCTGATCCTCTGGCGGAACTTCAGGTTTGCCAAGCCTTGAGGAAATCTCAGCAGCAGCTGTTCCTCAGCACTCAGAACTCACTTCTTCCCTGGGGCCCTGGGCTCGCTCACGAGCTCAGGAAACTCCCACCTGAGGGGCTGAGCCCCCCTTGGTCAAGCAGGGAAGAATTCAAAGCCGTTTGGGGTTCTTTTGTATCATTTTGAGGTAATTTTGTCCTGGAAAGACAAAATTCCTGCCTCACGGCTCTGCATTGCCAGGAGCATCTATTAAAAAAAAATAAAAAATAAAACAGAAGGGTTCTCTCCCTCTATCTCACTTTTCCTTTCAGATGATCTGAATGTTTAATTGGACTATGATAAGAAGACAGGATCTGAAAATAAAAGATGAACCCACTTCATGCAAAGAAATCAAGATTTTTAGTGTGTGTTGCTGTCTGTACGTTCATCTACACCTTCATCTACCTAAAGGCTCCACTTTATGAAGAGTCAAATGACCAAAAATTCCACGTCGAAAGAGCAGAGTGTGGTTTTTACCCGGATGAACTTTGCTCAGCTCTTTTTGTGGGGAAACCTGCAGCCTTTAAAATTGGAAACTTTTGCCAGAAGTCCTACCAGCCCAAACCACTCAGCTGCATTCAGACTTCCTGCAGCTGCTCCACGGTCCTGAAAACTCTGCATTTTATCACCAGACCACTGTCAGAGGAAGAAGGGAATTTCTCCTTGGCGTACATTATTACAATTCACAAGGAGCTGGAAATGTTTGTGAGGCTGCTAAGAGCTATTTATATGCCTCAGAATATTTACTGCATCCACATTGATGAAAAGTCACCCAGAGATTATAAAACTGCTGTACAGAACATTGTTAACTGCTTTGAAAATATTTTTATTTCCTCTAAAAGAGAACATGTTGTTTATGCAGGGTTTTCAAGATTACAAGCTGATATTAATTGCATGAGAGACCTCGTTAACTCCAAAGTTCAGTGGAATTACGTTATTAATCTGTGTGGTCAAGATTACCCCCTGAAAACAAATAAAGAAATTATACAATACATAAAACGTAAGTGGAATGGTAAAAATATCACTCCTGGGATAGTCCAACCGCTTCACATGAAGCACAGGACAGAGGTCAGCTACAGGGAATATATCCACTCTGGAGTGCCATACGTGTACCCAGCGAAGATCAGGAAAGCTCAGCCTCCACATAACCTGACCATCTATTTTGGCAGTGCCTACTACATCCTCACCAAGGACTTTGTGCAGTTTGCACTGAGCGATGCCCGGGCAAAAGCTCTGCTGGAGTGGTCCAGGGACACCTACAGCCCTGACGAGCACTACTGGGTCACCCTCAATCGTTTACCTGGTAAGAGTTTGTCATTTCTGCCACAAAGAACCCCAGCAGGGCAAGGCCTGAGGCAGGGAGAGGCTTTGAGCCCCAGCTCGGAGCTGAACAGCTCTGAACTGCAGAAAGAAAAGTCATTTCTTCAGCTTTGGTACTGCCCTTTTGAAAATTCCCAGCTGGTGGCTGAGAAATAATTCCAGGAAACTGCTACTTCAGTGCAGACCAGGAATTAGAAAAATGCTGATTAAAAAGAAGTTTTTTGCTGCATGAAAGCTTTTGATCTCAAGGAATAAAAAAACCCAGTAATACTGAGAATGATACCTGTTCTTATGACATAAATATCTGCAAATAAATACTTATACTTTATATAAATAAATGTGACTTCAGTTAAAAAGTGTCCAGCAGTGAAAATTTTCCCTGTAATAAGTAGAAAAGAATCTTATCAGAGCCTTTTGTTTTTAAAGATGCTCCAGGGGCTACACCCAATGCAGGCTGGCAAGGAGACCTAAAAGCCATTAAATGGAAAGATCAAGAAGGATCCTCACACAAAGGCTGCAAAGGTAATGTGAATTTTGATAATGAACTTAAATTTGATTCACTGATGAGCATTAATTGGTGATTGCAGATTATTTAAACCAGCTATTAAATGTGCCTCAGTGGTCATATATGATTTATTTTCGAAGTATTAAATAAAATAAGGTGCCCTACTAAATTACTGCACTATATCCAATTAAAGGGATTTTGAGACATACATTATATTAATAAATATATTAGTTACATATTATATATATTAAAAAATATAAAATATCAATAATATTTTGAGATGAGCACAGTATCCAGACACTGCCAACTCTTCTTTCAGCCCCTAATTACCAATGCATTAATTTGACTGATCAGTTCCCAGTGGAGGGGTTTTACCTGACAAACATCCTTGTCAGGTACTTCCATCACCACTGGGTTAAATCCCTTCAATCTGAACAACAATAAAAAAGAATAGTGCTGACCACATGGAAAGCACGCCAAAATCATTAAAATCTCTAAGTGTGCAAGCTGAGCCCAGGTGTGATTGAGCAGGGAATCCCAGCAGGAGATCAGAACATCTGAGGCCCAGCTCCAAGATTTTATTAAGCAGAGCAACATGGCAGGCAAGCAGCTGGAGGTAACAAACGTCTATTTATGTAAAACATAAACCCAAACCCTTGTCTTTATAATATTGTAGCAGCACCGTCCAGTTTGATTTCCACCATTCTGTAGCAGAAATCAAAAGGCGAAAAACTCTTTTTTTAAAAAAACGCTTCCGTTCATCTTCCTGCTGCTGCCACCTCCCTCCCTTCCATCCATGTCTGCAGGTCATTACGTCAGGGACATCTGCGTCTACGGCCTGGGGGATCTGCAGTGGATCGTTGAGTCCCCTCATCTGTTCGCCAACAAGTTCGAGCCTGCCAGGAGCCCGCTGGCGCTGGAGTGCCTGGAGAGGCGGCTGCGGCTCAAGGCGCTGCGCCAGGCTCGCGTGCCCATCGAGCGGCCCTGGCGCCTGCAGGAGCGCAGCCCCTTCGACATGCAGCTGGGGGGGTNGGGTGAGCGCAGCCCCTCCGACATGCAGCTGGGGGGGTGAGCTGAGCCCCTTCGACATGCAGCTGGGGGGGTGAGCGCAGCCCCTCCGACATGCAGCTGGGGGGGTGAGCTGAGCCCCTTCGACATGCAGCTGGGGGGGTGAGCGCAGCCCCTCCGACATGCAGCTGGGGGGGTGAGCTGAGCCCCTTCGACATGCAGCTGGGGGGGTGAGCGCAGCCCCGCTCCTCGGCAGATGTGCGGCGTCCTGGCAGGAAAACGGGGGCAGTTACAGCTTCACTCCGGGCACCGAGGGTAAAGCACAGTCCTGTACTCCCTGAATAAACAGGTTCTATTTATTCCTGTAGCAATGGGTTAATTCGCAAAGAATGTCTGAGTCTGTGCTGCAGACAAGGGGGAAGTTCATCATCCATTAAGTGACTTATTTAGCTGGGGAAGTCAATATTCCTCATGTTCACAGGCAAAGCTTGACTAAGTGGCATGAAAGTAATAAAATGGAAGCAGTGACTGAACACGGATAAAAGATAGAGAAATAACAAATTAAAGTCATGGCCACTGAATGTCTCATGAAATATTTAGAATAATAAAGCTGATGCTAGAATTTCAGAGCTTGTACATAAGTGACAACCAGTTTCTGACACTGCCCATGCCACAGGGGGTGGGGGTTTGTTTTTATTTCCCATGGCCAGCTGCATCCCTAATTTCATTTCGTAGCATGGCAACATCACTGCTGCCCTTCCCAGGCTTTGCTCCTAACAACAGAAGGATCCTGCAATACATTTTATCTCAAAGTCCCTGTTCTGAGTCTCTGCAGGAGTTTAGGGAAAGGAGACATGGAAAATTTGAGGCCAAGGATTACAGGAAAACTGAGCAAAAAAGCCATTTTTCAAACATTTTTCCATCCCAGTGTACCTGACTGAGGGAAGCAAAGAGCCTGCAGCAAGTGCGGTAACACCTGGCAGAGACCAGAACCACTCACTCGATTAGAAATGACAAATCATAAACAAAAATAAAATAAATAAATAAAAACAAATTTTTAAAAAGGAGAGATTTCAATGTAAATTTCAATATGCACCCAAAACATCCCTGAGTTCTTACAAGAAAACTGGCTACAGATTGAGCCTATTCCCCCAAAAAAAAATCCAATGACCCAACAACAGGACATGAAAGTTTCTTGTTACAAACTTCTTCCCAGGTTGCTGGAACTTCACTCCTCGTTTTCCCACACAAGTTTCTTGGAAACATCATTTCTTGCAAATGAACTTTAACCTAAAGAAAGGCCATCTGGTCCCTATTTATTTACAAACTCAACCCAAAGGCGTGTGCTCGGTTTCATAGATAATCCAGGACTTATCTTGTGGCTAAATATTGCTGGAGATACTTTTTTCTGGAAGGAAATAAAGCTAAAAAAGAAAAGGAAAATAAAAGCCACGCACATGTTCACGCTGAGCTTGTTGAGAGTCCCTCTCCAAACCATTACTGAAGCTAATGGGTCTCTGGCACGTATTAATCATAGCAATATTCATAATTAATTTCTCTCCAGTCCACTGTAGGGCACTGCCAGCATTTATCCACTCCATGATGTCATTTAAAACGGGAATGGAACGTTCCTTATCGCCATCACTGCAGCAAATCCAGCCTCCAGCTTTCACCCCTGGCACCACCACACAGAACAACTGTTGTGCATCGCTTCCAAACTGAATTAAAATGAAAAATTCAATAGCCAGGCACTGTATATCATGGGCTCCTTTTGCACAAATTGAACCAGGCAACAAACCTGCACAGAAAGGCCTCTTAAAACACAATTTTAGTACGACTTTACCCATGTCAGCCTAGGAAAATCTTTGCAGCATGACCCTCTCTGCTTTGAAACAAAATTTTAGGAAAATCATCATTAAACCATTCTCAAGCAGTAAGAAATAGTATTCAACTCGTTATTCTGATTACCATGAGCACATCACCTCCTTGAAACACAAACGAAAAGCCTTCATGAATTCTGTGTTATTATTTCAAGAGCAGATCAATCACAACTTTTAGACCTCAGCAAATGTTTGCAAATTTTGGTGCCCTAAGAGCAGAAAGTGCCAAAGTGACCCCGTTCCAGGAACCGCTGCTGCACACACAGCTCTGGACCTGACAGCCACGTGCACAAATTCTGTTTCAAAAAGCTTTATATCTAAATTAAACATGGGATTAAGTGGTTGATATGGCACAGGGTTTAATAGTTAGGGCACTACTTGAAGTGTGTATTTAGCTGACTCTGAAAACAAGTCCAAAATAAACTCTGAAATGATACAAGAAAGTCCATTTAAAATGTAATCTTGTCGTTAACTTTCAAAGTGACTCCCAGAAGGACTTCCAGCACCAATTCCATAACCTCCATCCTGTCTCCACACCACTTCCAGCATACTTTTACATCTACAGGAACTTCTTAGAGACTCAGCTTCCAAACTAAAGCATCATTTCTGTCAAATAGCAGACTTCCAGTTAGCAGGCACCAAAAACTGCCCATGCAAGAACCTGGAAGCCAGTTGGAACAAAAACTCCACACCAAAATCCACAGACCTACACAGGTCACCCCAAACTTGCAATCTCCAACATCCCATCAGATACAAAAAGAAGGAGTAGAGACAGTCTTGCTTGTTCTTTTAATTTTAGGCTGTTGGAGAATTAAACACCTTGCTCCAAAGTGCAAGTTTTAAACTGACAGATTCCATCACAAATAATTCTTCCTGAGAAACAGGAAGCAGGAGGCAGCAGAAATCCCAGTCTGTAGCTGCTGCTACAGAATCCACATCTGGAAGCAAAGTTGTTTCTCTGCCTGCTGACCGAAATGTGACTAAGTCACATTTTAGCATGTGACAGTGTTGAGAGTTAAAATTTTCCCTTCTTCCTGATCAAAAGCTCAAAAATAGGGCTCAAACAAAATCCTCTTCTGTGTAAAAAGGTGTTACAAGATGTATTTGCACTCATAAGTTGCTGTGTTTCAGACAAAAGCTCCCTTCCAACTCTTTCAAGTCTAAGCAGAAGCTGCAAAAATTGTCCCCAGCATTTCACCCACCAAGCCTGCTCTCCAGCTTAAACAGGACTAAGAAATTCTCACGGCTCTTTCAACAAATCTTTGAAACCCAAGAAGTTTTTTATTTCGGCAAGATAGTTCAAAGGATTTCCCTTCAGGCAATGAGAGACAATCTCTCTCTCAGCACTACTCCGGTGTCTGACTGGTCCTTTGGATTGAAATTTTCACATTTGAATGTTATTCTTTAAGGTGAATCCTTCAAAATGCCACTTAAGAAGTGAAGGAGGAACAGCTTATTTTCAAGGTAAAGCACTTAAAGAATGGCCTCACACATTAATTACAGTTGCTTTACTGATGGGCCCCCACCCACAACAGTTTCCCATTCCTGTGCTTTTCCCCAGGACCAATCCCTTTCATTATATCCATTTAATAATTTCTAGAAGAATCTTTCTGAATATTTTGAAGAATTGCCAGCTGCATGCTAAATACTCATTACTGAAAAAAGCCAGGGAAAAATACATGGGATTCATTCGGTTTGGAGGAGATTATCAGACTGGCCAAACCACGGACAAAACATCTCATTCCTGCCTCGAATGCTCTGGTTACACCCATCCATCAACAAAAATTCAGATGCAAACAAAAAAAAAACCTCATTAAAAATAAATTACTGTCTGCCAAGAGGAAACAAAGCCATTAGGACAGAACAAAATGAGCACTAAAAGCAGCAATGTGAGAATAAACCTTACAATACCCAACAATTTACCAAGGCAAAAGCTTTTCTTTCCCAGGTCTTGTTTAATGTAAATATATTCCATGTTTTATCCAATATCAGGGAGTTCACTGAAATTAAATTACTGCCCAAGTGTGGCAACTCTCACCACAAATCCTGCTGATAGTGAAAGCTGATAGTGATAGGAGAAAAGGGTATTTGCTCATTTTATCATTGTCCTTAGCTACAAAGAAACCTGTAAAATGAGATCAAACCTGTGAAATAAAGTGCAGCCAGTATTTTCCACAAGAATTCATTGAACTGCTGAAATTTCTACAAAGTTGGCCCCACCCAAAAATTAAAAAAAAGCAACACCCAACGTCCTTTAAAAATACAGGGGTCAAAACATAACCTGAAAATACAACCAGTTTAACCATAGAACAGACACTGATAAAACACAAACTGTGTGCATTCAGGAAGAAAAAATCACCAATCAAACAAAACCCCCAAAATCAAACCAATCACCCTTTTGAAAACTGAAATTAGAACCAAATATTGGGAAAAATGGAAATTCTGAAGTAGTTACTGCAAAATCAAACTCTGAGAACAAAACTACTCATTTTTACAATTATTTAGAATAATTTTTTTTATTAAAAAAGGCTATGTAGAAATACTTGAGGCCATCATAGAACAGAACTTTTACAAGTTCCATTTCAATCTGCATATTTAGATTAAAAACTCCATTTTTAGAGCAGTGAATGCAATTGTATAAACACACACACATGGCCCCACTGCTTCCAAAGCTGCAAAAGCTCACCTTGTGACAAACTTCTGATTTAATTTCTTTGAGAGCACGCTCAGAGAACACACAGCCACAGTTCCTCAGGAAGCAAAACCTTCAAAGAAAAGGCAAAACACAATGATTTTAAGAAAACTAAGAGAGATCTGGGCAGTGCTGGCTGGGCTTAGCAGGTCACAGCTCACCTTCTTTACCAGCTTTTGCACCTAATTAAACTATCAGCATATTTAAGTAGGTAATTAATTAGTTATTAATTTGCACAATGTAAGAATTGAATGAAAAATATTGGGTACATTAAAGCACAACAGGTATTTGGGTTTTTTATCTTGAGTATCTCCTGGCTAATCCCTCTCTGGAGGAAGAAATTCTTTGCAACCATTAAGCTGTGAACTCCTCCTCATCCCTCAGGTGCCAGACAAAGAAGTTGCTGCCTGCCCAAACCAGGCTGTGAGGAAATTCCCTGCCCCAGAGCAATAAAATATAGATATATTGTAGGGCTAGAACAGACAATCCATCCCCAGTCTGATCCTAACACAGGGAGGGGTAGAATGTGAGGAAAGGCTGGGAGAGCTGGGATTGTCCAGCCTGGAAAAGCTCTGGAGTGACCTCACTGTGGCCTTGCAGGGCCTGAAGGAGCTGCAGGAAAGATGGAGAAAGGCTTTGGACAAGGGATGGAGGGAAAGGACACAGGGAATGGCTTCCCGCTGCCAGAGGGCAGGGCTAGATGGGATTTTGGGAAGGAATTCCTCCCTGGGAGGGTGGGCAGGCCCTGGCACAGGGTGCCCAGAGAAGCTGTGGCTGCCCCTGGATCCCTGGCAGTGCCCAAGGCCAGGCTGGACGGGGCTTGGAGCAGCCTGGGACAGTGGAAGGTGTCCCTGCCATGGCAGGGGTGGCACTGGAAGAGCTTTAAGGTCCCTTCCCACCCAACCATTCCATGATTCCAATTGCTTGACGTGACTCCAAGGGAGGTCACATCCCACCTCCTGTGCTTCAGCCCCCAGACAACATCGAGTCACTTTTTTCCTGCCAACGTTGCCCTCTACTCCTTCATTATACATCTACATTTATTCAGGAAAAGGTTAACTTTTATCTTTCCTCTTGAATATAACACGAAAGGACACTCTTGAACTCCCTGCTGAAAGACAGACAGATATTCCCCACCCAGCCCTGGGTTAGCACATGAGTTGCACCATTTTCCATTCAGTTTTCCCTGCTCTGGGCCCAGTTCAGCCCGGTGCCCCCTTTCCCGGCCCCGTGCCACCGACCTGTGCCTGCCGTTCATCTCCAGCCCCACCACGGGGCAGATGAAGCGTGCACACTGCAGGTCATCGTACTTGTCCCCCTTGATGCTCTCCTTGTCCCCGCTCCACGCTGGGTTATCCACCAGCTGCAGTTCTGTCACGTTCTGGAAAAGCAAAATGCAAACCTCAAGCTTTTTTCCCCAGTGATTTTGAGCCACGCTAACATTCCTTAACACTTTTTCCGTTGTGTTTTGTTATTTAAATACTTTAATTCACAGTGAGAGCACAAGCAAATGGAGATTTTACAGCATGACTGAACTTCCACTCATCCTTTTAACAGTTTATTTTAACTTCTCACGTCAGACACAACCTGTTTACCTTGATGCTCTTGATATGGGATGCAGATTCCATGGGGGTTTTATCGGGGGATTTGTCCAACAAATATTCAATGATGGCATCTTTGTTGTACAACCTGTAACAGAAAAATGTCAGTGATTACATTGGGCTGCCGTAACGTTTTTTTTATTCATAAATGGATTTATAATTGATTTTTACTCCAGAGCTGGAGACGTTCCCACCTGCCCAGCTCACAGGCCACGATGGGCCGACGCAGCTTCTCCTGGCTCAGGGCACAGTAGAACCACCTGGCCACCAATTCAGCAACTTTGTCAACCTGGAGGGGAAAAAAACACTCATTATTTAAAAATATTTGTGAATTATTTAAGCATAAAATCAGGTCATGCTCGAAGCATTCACCAAATCCCCAGGTTTCTCACTAAACCTGCTTGGTGCGCTTGAAGTTAATTCATAAAATATCTTCAGCAAAGGTTTTTGGCAAAATTCATGATCAGCTCTCTGCCACCTCCCTGGGCAGCCCCTGCCGAGGCCTGAGCATCCTTTCCATGCAGAAATTCCTCCTGGTGTCCACCCTGAGCCTCCCCTGGCCCAGCCTGAGGCCGTTCCCTCTCCTCCTGTCCCTGTTCCCTGGGAGCAGAGCCCAACCCCCCCGGCTGCCCCCTCCTGTCAGGGAGTTGTGCAGAGCCACAAGGTCCCCCCGAGCCTCCTCTTCTCCAGGCTGAGCCCCTTTCCCAGCTCCCTCAGGATTCTCCAGCCCCTTTCCCACCTCCCTCAGCCGCTCCTGGGGCTCCAGCCCCTTCCCCAGCTCCGCTCCCTGCCCTGGGCACGCTCCAGCCCCTCCATGTCCTTCTTGTCGTGAGAGCCCAAAAGCGGACACAGCATTCGGGGTCCCTCAGCGGTGCCAGCACGGGGCACAGGCACTGCCCTGGGCCTGCTGCCACACCACGGCTGGGACAGGCCGGGTGCCAGCGGCCTCTTGTCCCCCTGGGCTCCTGTCCAGCCGCTGTCAC
>VZTF01009280.1:12560-42077 GCA_013397755.1 Cnemophilus loriae | reverse complement strand
CGGGGGTTGTCGTGACCCCAGCGCAGGCCCCGGCCCTTGGAATTGCTGAACCTCATGTCCAACGCCCTCCACAAGACAAAGAACCCCGCCCCGCAGCCGCCACCAGCGCCGCGCCACACACAGGGGCCCGCGGGCGGCCCACGGCGCTGCCTCGATGCTGCAGAGCCAGCAGCGCCATGCTCGGCTCGCGGCACCGCGGGACGGACCGGGCCTCCTCTCCTCACAGCCCCCCAGCCCCCACGGAGCCCCTCCGGACCTTCTCGACTTTGCGAGGCCCCTTGACCAGCTCGTGCCGCTTGGGGATGGTGCCGCCATCGCAACCCATGGCGCTTCCGGGTTCTCCTCCCCCGCGCACTTCCGGGTACGCCGATCTCCTTCCGGCGCACCCCAAAAGGGCCTCGCTGTTGCTTAGCAACGCGCGGCTGGGGGCGTGGCCACCGCGTCCGGGCGGGGCGGGGCGGGCGAGTCCATCGCGCCGGGACCGGGGGCGCGCGGAACGTACCAAGTGAGCGCGGGGGGGTTTCCCGGCGCCCTTCCCGCCCCTTTCCCGCACGTTTATCCCTTGTTTTTATGAGGAAATTCCCCGGGACACTCATTTTGGGGGGATTTACGGGCAAACGAGGCGCTGAGGAGGCGCGTCCCGCCCTGAGCAATGTCACGGACACGGGTGGTACAGGAGCGAGTTTAATCCACGCGCGCGAATTGCATGTGGGGTGCGAGCGCTGCGCTGTGCGCAAACAGCGATAGCGATGTCGCGATACAGTGACTCCTGTCGGCGATAAATCACGCCAGAAACACGGGGGAGACAAGGAAAACTCGAGCGAGAGGATGCGGAGAGGGGAGCGGGTCCCCCTGGCCGCTCACGCCATTCGCTGTCCCTTCTGAGGGCGAACATCGCCAGCAAAGGCCAGGCCTTGGCATTTCGGGTGCAAGCCGTAAAATAAATTAATTAGGAGAACTACAATTAGCACTCGCGTAGCCACGCGAGGCCGCAGTGTCTTTGTCACATCCGGAGCTTTTCACATCCAGAAAATTGGGAGATAAAAGTTAAAAAGCTCCACGGCGCCAGGCTCTGAGGGCTGGGATGGAGCCCTGGGAGCCTCCCCAGCGCTGGGTGGAACTCGCTTTTCCATCATCACCTCGCTTTTCCAACATCACCTTTCCAGCTTTGGGAGGAGCTTGGCCAAAGCTTCTGCATATTTAGTGACTTAAATGAACTTTTTCCCAGCTGGAGAAATGCTCTGAGAGGTCCAGATTGTGCCAGAGGATGTTGTGCTCCCTGTAGATTTATCAGGAGCCAGGGCTTTTCCCAAAGTTTTCCTCTGTGCTCAGGTACCAACCTGGAGCATTCCCTATTGACCAGATTTTGTACAGCGTTGCATTTGTTAAAACCAAAACTTAGCTTTGCAGCTGTTTTTTTTTTAAAAGAACAACCCTGTAATTACAAGTTTTGAGTAAAGCCCTCAGGAAACAATCGATATTGGGATATCATAAGTTACAGAACATTGTGCAGCTACATTTAAAGAGAGACTTTACATGAATAGAAAAAAATTAAAAAGGAAAATACATTTATCAGACATACATAAAGAACAAAAAATAAGAAATCAGTCCAATAATCAACAACTTTTGCTCCAATACACTGCAAACATTCCCTCCCAGCCACTGTGACAATGACATTTCCAGGCAGGATATGAACAGTGGAGAAGGAAGTGCAGATTTAATTCTGCATCAGCTGCTGTGGGGATCTTCACCTGCTAACAGGGCACTGGCACCCAGGGAATTCCTGGTGGGAATTCCTGGTGGGAATTCTGAGTGTGGGGATCTTCACCTGATAACAGGGCACCGGCACCCAGGGAATTCCTGGCGGGAATTCTGAGTGCGAATTGGTGCCGAAAGGAGCAGCACCAGTGGCAGGTCCCTCAGTCCATCATGGCTCTGAACTGCTGGGTGTACTTGGCCAGCTCCTCCGTCTGCTCGCGCAGCTCCCTGGTGGCCTCTGCGTTGGGATATTTGAGGGCTGCTGTTTTGGTGGCCAGGGCCAGGTTCTTGAGGAGGCTGCAGAAGCGGCTGCTGCTGTGCAGGACGTCGCTCCGGGCCTCCCTCTCCTGGGTCTCGTGGCACAGCGAATCCACCAGCTTCTGCCCCACCATGATGATGAGTTTGCTGTGGGAGATGAAGATTTCGGGGGGCTGCTGGTTGCTGAGGCTGGTGGTGAACACCCCGATGGCCTTGTGCAGGGCAGCGAAGCACAGCCTGCAGTGCTCTGGGAGGGGGATTTTCCTGGCAGGGTCCTGCCTGCTGGGGTTTACAGTCTTTTTTGCGCATGGCAAAACCTGGAGAAAGGGTTAAAATGAAAATAGATTCAGCCTGGTGTCACACGCTGGTTGTTCCTTTGGTTGCTCTACCCTAAATTCTTGTGGTCTCCAGATTGCCCCACCCTGGAGCCTTTACAGTAATTTCTCTTTCCATAAAGTGTTGGAAATTCTCCTGATTGCCTATTTTCCTCCAAATACAATTTTAATAATGGATAGCACACAAAGTGCTGCAGCCAAACACCAATCCTTTACACAGTCTGGGCTTGAAGCTTTCAAATAATACAAAACATTGATCTTTAATGGACTTAATCAGGGTGATGAATGATTAAAATGCACAAAACAAGAGGCAGTTTTGTGCCAGCGCACAACAAGATATTTTGAAATACTGATTCTCACAGCCTTATCCCAAATGATGCTGAAAGGCAATACAATAAACTGTATGACTTTAAACTGGAGTTGGTTGTTTGAGGAAAATAGTGTTTTTCACAGGTTTTCAGCAGCAATTCTGGGAAAATGATCTCCGAGAAGCAAATAGGTCTCTATGTATAGAGATGTGTGTCTGAATGCAAATTACTCTGAGTTTTAGCCAGCACAGAAATCAGGGACTAAAAGCCCTCATAAATAATATCTTCAAAATCAGAAATACCTTTGGGTTTGACTCTGTACTCTTCTTTGCTACTTCTTTACCTGAAATGACTTTCTGTGCCTGTTACAAATTAAAATGAAAGCAAAGTTGAAATAACTACATAGAAGTATTTAAATATAAATGTGTTTTTCTCTTATTTCGTGGAGAAACAACTACTTGTTCTGCAGCCTTCATGTTACAGATAGAAATGGTGAATTTATTAGAAGGAGCTGTAGGTTTTTTCCTCCTAAAAATGTAGTGTCTGATCCTGCAAGATCTAAGACTGAAACCAACATCAACAAAACATTTCAACATAACATTCCCTAAATTTTAAGGACAAGGCAGCGTTTCTTTGGGAAACCAAGGGAGATATTCTTAGCAAATATTTTAGTAATTCTAAGGAGATTCTAACAATCACCCAGAATTATTCTAACAAATAAATGTGATAATTCACAGGGTTTAATTTCTATGAAAACAAGATTTCCATGACACCTCAAGTTAGGAAGGAACATCTCTTGTCATGCCATAGCCAAACACAATGGAGGAACTGTGAGGGAAAGGAGAAGTGAGGAATTGCTAACTCCCAAATAAATCCCGTTTCCCAAATGAATTTAAACTGGCAAGAATGATAAAAATGTTTTATTTTCTCTGTTGATTGAAATTACTGCTCATTGTGCACGTGCCATCCAGCACTGTCACAAAATCCTGGATCCGCGTAAAGTCTGGAAAATGGGATGTAGTGCAAACTGAATGTGGCACTGGTGCAAAGGTAAAATAGTGCTGCTAGTTAATAGCCTAATATCTGCAAAGGGTGAAGAATATAGAGAGTAAACCCCAGTTTCACTCACCTGTAACTGGACATAATCACAATCCTCGGTGGAATTTTCTTCTGGTTTCTCCAAAGGGACCTGGCTTTGGCTGGATTTCTCAGGAGCATTTCTCTGGAGTGACTTGATTTCTACTCTTCTTGGCACTGGGACTGTTTTTGCCATTTTGCATTCTGGGTTCACTTTTGGTTGCTTCATTTCTTGCTCCTTCTCACTCTTCCTGAAGAGCAGCTTCCCGTTGGCAATGATGATGGACACAAACCTCTTGATATCGTCTGGAATTGTCCGGGCCACCATAACAAAGCGATCCAGGTCATCAGGGTTGTTCTGGGGCTTCCTGAGCACCAAAGCCTCCAGGGACCAGCTGCAGTTGTTGAGAGCTTCCCTCGTTTCTGTCAATATTTTGTAGGAGTTCGTGAGGATTTCCAGCTGTTTTTTAATTCTGGCCTGCAGGTTGCTATCCGTGAGGTTGGAGGCGTTTCCCTTCAGGGCTTGGGCGAAGGCCAGGAACTCTCCCAGGGACACCTTTATGTGGTCCACCGCTCTGTGGATCTCCTCCAGGCTTTTCTCCAGGTGCTCCTGCAATCTCCACTTGCTGCTCACAAAGATCATTAGACTGGCGATGGAGCTGGACACGCCGTGCTGCAGCCGAGTCAGGGTCTCGATGGCTGCTTCCAGCTCCAGTTTAATTTCTTGGACAGGCTCTGGCCAGGGTGACAGCGTAGAAGACGACTCAGCAGAAGAACTGGAGGATGAGGAGAGAGTGGTGTTTCTGCTGCCCGCACTAGAGACACACAAACTGTCATTTTCTAACTTGGCATCCATAGAGAGCTGCGGAGAAGCACTGTGTGCTTGGTCTGCAGAGCCATCACTTTTGTTTTCCATCTCTTTCTTGGAGTGCCCAGCGCTGGGCAAACCTTTGGGAATGTCATAAACATTCTCCTCAGAGATGTGATTCTCAGCCTTGGCAGCCAGGAGGCTCGGGGGCACCTCACAGCTGCCGTTCTGTGGCAAGAGGAGCACGTCCCGTGAGGATGGAACGTCGTAAAGGGCGATTTCTGGAAGCGTTAATTTCCGCTGGCTCGGTGGAATGTCGTATAACTGCGGATTCCCAACCCTGGCTTCGGTGGTTGTGGCTGGAGCCTTGTACCTGGCAGGGGGAATGTCATACAGCACCTGCTTCTCCACAGACTGGCCAGGGGGGTTTGGTTTGAATCCGCAATTTTCAGGGGATACCGGAATATCGTAAATCCATTCGGACTTCCGAGGGTTTGGCAAAGTGTTGTAATGACCCCAGACCTTCTGAGATTTATTTTCTGAGTCATCGAGTTCTCTTTTGGGAGGGATGTCATATAACTGCAACAGAGCACAGTGGGTTCACAAACTATCTTTTTAAACAAGAAAGAGAAACAGAACTGAATTCTCAGAGCACATAAATGTGTGCAACTCCACTGATGTCGATGGAACAGCACCACAAAAAGGCTATCTGTACTTTTTATTTTCTAAAATGCACAAGCTGCATGTATTAAAGGTAAAATATTTGGAGCACAGGTGATTAGATCCTACAGCAGAGTCCCCAGCCAGTGAAATCTGTAGACACTTGATTTTTTCCCATTCACATGCACACCCTGACAAACTATAATTCATTAACAGACAACACTGACTCTGCTCAAACACCTTCAATGAATTTAAATTTTGACTTGACACATACAGATGTGTGTGTGTACAGCTGGAGTCCAAGCTGGAAAAGGGAAATTCAGGACCATTTGCTGTGTAAGAAACAGTGGGGAAGAGATGGGAAACCTGCCCCTGCTCCAGGCCAGGCATCCCAGGAGTGACAGATTATTCTGTGCCCACCAAGCCCTACTTACATTGCCTGCTGGTGAGTCCTTCTGGCTGCCAGTTCCTGCTTTTTCTGGCTTGGATGGGATGTTGTAAAGCTGCTTTTGCTCTGCCTGGAAGCTCTCCGTGGATCTGCCCAGCACGGAGCCCTTCCGTGTGCTGGGGGGAGTGGCACCACTCTGCTCCAAGGGAAAAAAAAAATATTTCTTTTGATCCTTTTTAGAGCCCACTGGGGCCTTGAGTGGGATCAAAGGCTTTGGGCCATACATGAGGAGGTTTGGGTCTGAGGAGGGATCACCCCCTCACACAAACAGGGTGGCTCCAGGAAATCTGTGGATAACTTGGTAATAATGGACTGGGCTCAACCCTGCAGTGCCAGGGAGCAGCAGGGCTGTGGGGACACGCTCCAGTGCCACTCACACCTTTGTGTGGGAGGTGACAGGGCGGGGCTGGGGGCTGGCACCTGTCCCATCCTGGTGACCTGCACAGGCTCAGAGGTGGAGGAAATGTGGCATTCACTGACCCCAGGGGAGTGGGACAGTACCGAGGACAAGATTGGTTAACACGACACGTCACGGTGATGTGACCAAATGCAGGGCGTGTTTTTCCCAGGAGCTGGGTGGTGGGGGTGACGTTTAGTTTCTTGTTGAACACGCACTTGTGACTCTTCTCTAAACATCCCCAAGTCATCCTGACCGAATGACACCACCACATTTATTCGTGGATTCCGAGGCAGAGAGGTTGACGCTTCTGATGTCTTAATGAATTCTCTGTATCAGAGTGTCAACCTCTCTGCCTCGGAATCCGCCAGGAAAGGCCTTACTAATGGAAAAAATGGAAGTGCTTATTAGAAATGCACCAGATTTAAGACACGTTGCTCTAAATTTTTAAGAAATTCAGGAGAACTGAGCTTTTGAGCTAAAAATAGATGACTTTCTTCCCTATTTTACAAAAAGCAAACAGGATGACAGTAGAATTGACCTGCAGATCTACTCTGAGGTGCTTCAGAGCGGCAGCTGCAGGCAGGGAGCGGGGCAGGACTCACCTGTGCGAGCAGGGACCCGTGGTGCTGTGTGGAGGGGACATCGTACACCTCACCCCTGATGTTTGGGGCTGAAGCCCGGCAGGCCCTCGGGAGAGTAAACAGGTGCTTGGAGGGGAGAAAAACCAATAATAACAGAACTGCATTGACAGGAAGCTCAGGACAGCTTTGAAAAGTCATTTAGCTGAATAATCCACTGTTGGAATAATCGCTCTTAAGTGGTAAAAACCTTCAGCTCTTCACTGAAGGTGAGAGACAGGAACCAACCTTACAAGCAGTAGGATGTTTATTCCCAAATAATTCTCCTTTGCCAGCATTTCTGGTACATTTTAGGTAAGATCTGGACTGGCACATACATATCAAAGACGATCTACCTTACTAACCACGGGAGAGATAAGATTTGGAGAAAATCCAGCTGCAGTTATCACTTAAACCTTTAGTCTGTCCAAAAGCAGAACCACTTAAAAAAGGAAGTGGGGAAATTTTGACTTCTCCAAGCCCTCGGAGTCATTGGGTCAAGCCAGTGTAATGTAAGAGCAGCAAAAAAGTGCAGGCTGAGCGTTATTCTGTACTTATGAAAGACTGACTCATTTGGAAGGAGTAAACCTTGATGCCCTGTCCAGCTCCATAAACAGGGAAGTCCAGTATGGGAATTATATTTTTGTCTGCAGTCAGATTCTCCTGTTTGATTAAAATATAAGTGGAGCAGCCATGACCAGATCTGTGGGACAATTAATGCCACAAAATATGAATGCTGGGTTAGGACTTTTCTTTTTTAAAATGAACCACCAAAACATGGAATTTTGTACATCCAGCCTGTCTTCAGCCTGGCTGCCCTCAGCTAATTTATAAATGAGCCATTGCAAACCACCGACCTCCAGAAACACTGCTGGGGGTGAGATATGACAGTAAATGATTTTGAACTGGAGGGAGTGATTTCCATCGTGTAAGTCCTGCAGCAACTAAACTTAGGGGAAATATGGTGGAGGAAGAAGACTGCAGCTTCACTCTGCCTGCTTCAGCTCTCATCTGAAAACAGGGAATGAGGACTGAAGACAAATCCCCTTAGTGCTCTGTGACAGAGAATCACAGAATGACAGAATGGTTTGGGTTGGGAGGGATCTTAAAGAGCATCAGTTCCACACCCTGCAAAGGGCAGGGACACCTTCCACTATCCCAGGTTGCTCCAAACCCCATCCAGCCTGGCCCAGGACACTTCCAGGGATGGGGAATCCTGGGCAACCTGTGCCTGAATATGAGCATCTTACTTGCCAACAGAGGCACAACTTCCCTGAGTGAAAGGGTAAAAGGTAAGAGGTGCCAGGAAAGCCATCCTTAGCCCAAGTCTGCTTCCAGATGGACAAATCTGAGAACACAGCAAAAAGGCAACTCACTGCATATCACAGCTTGGTACTTTTTGAAGCCCTTTCAGTGGCAGTAGAACCAGAAGCTGCCCTGTGTGTGAGGCAGAAGCGACGAGGCTTCGCTGTGGGGTGAAAACTCCCAGGGATTTCACACACACTCTGAGGGGTTTCTTTTTGTTTCATTGCTTTCAATCAACTCCCTCAAAGACTCGGAGTGGCTTTTCCCAGCTGCTCAGAGGACAGCTGAGTATGCCAGGAGCTTTGCCAGTTGTGCCACAGGATCTCTGTGGGACGGTGTGGATCGTTCTGTGCTCCCTGAGCTCCCCTGCCTCGGGGACGGCTTGTGACCACCAGGGTGCAGCTGGTGCGGGGACAGCTGGGACGCTGTGCCACAGGCAGCCCCGCTCTGAGCTGCTGGGTAATAATCAGAGCCTGGGACATTTCTTTTTCGTTCTTAGACTTAGACACCGCTTAGGTGGATAAATTCATGAAGTGAGACAGGGAGAGCCAAGGAGCCCTTCTGCCAGACCATTCATCCACATAATGAATAAATGACATTTTCCACCTGATTTGCTGGCACAACATGGAAAATTCGTGCCAATCTCCGATTCAGTTTGCAAATGGTTCCTTTAGGGCCCGGGATGTGAAGAAATCAGATCACAACAAGCACAGGAATCTTGTAGCTGCACTCAGTTTGAGTTTGAGTTACGGTTGTGCACTGCAGCTGCAGAACCAAAGCAAATAATGGAAGTGAGGTTTTGGTCACCAGGGATGCCCTGGGTTTGTTGTTTTCCAGCACCCACCTGCCACCCAGCAGGAAGCAGCAACGAGGTTTCCATGATTTGCCTTCCACACAGCAGGAGGAGAGGTGGCTGACTGAACCCCATAAATCAAATGATCGTTAAATCAGCCTAAACCACTATACAGCTGAATTTTCTTCCTTTTCTTTTTTCAATTAGAATTTCTAATGTGATTTCCATGCGCAGAATACAGAGCCACCCAGGGCTGGAGAGCTCACGGAACTGAACAAAACCTCGCACTTGAACTCTGTTCCCACCTGCTCTATTTCCCTTTCATTATGAAACATTCCCCATTCATTTTTTCCTGAAGAGAGCACAAGGTTTTGACCTTAAGACACTTGATGCGACATGTAATCAAGCCGCATGTTCCATGTACGTGTTTCATTTGAATGTCAAACACGAGGAGCTGGGAGAAAGAAGAGCCAGGCCAGGGAGCTGTAATGAAACCCTGGAAAACCAGATTGTTCTCCTCCATAACTGGGGGGACTGGTGGCTGCTCTCATCCTGTACACCCTGGTCACTGTCTCAGTAGCAGCAAAAACCAGCTGGGAGAGAAGCTGGTTGAGGGCACACAACAAAACTTCGTGTCCTTCTGTGTCTGACAGGGGCTGCTGCTTTGTGCAAGCCTAGTGACAGCCTCAAACAGCACAAGAGAGAGGCAGCAGCACTCTGAGCTTGCTGAGCTGCTGGAAACAGTAAAAACCAGACCAAACTCAGCAATCACACACCAAAGGGTGATTTTTGAAGAATTATGAATTGTGTTCCTGTGCAGACGGATGCACAGACCCCACACGTGCCCAGAGGACTCTGGATGGCCGCGTGCTGTGGCCCATCAGAGGAGAAGGTTCCATCTTGTTGTTTTAACTTTGTAAATCATGTATAGATTCTCCCAAACAAATGGTATATTCTTTACTTCCTGCCCTATTTTACAGCTGTTTTAAACTGTCAGAAAGGTGAGGTAGTACAGAATGTAGAGACTCTCGTGTGCTGTCCAGAGCAGCATTCCTCACACGATGCCGTAAATTGATGGGAGTTTCCTAAACACCGTCATTCTTCTGCCGCGAACTCCACTGAAAATCTCAAGCTTTCTTATTTCCCCACTCCCAGCAATTGTTTTAACAGCAACATCTGTTGTTTTTAGAGCTGCCTTTATTCTCACCTGGTGCATGGAGCGCTTGGTCCTCTCGCTGAGCAGCTGCGCCGCCAGGGCCGGCACCTGGTACACGGCCTGGGCAGGGGCGGCCGAGCCCCTGGCCGGGGCCTGCACCCAGCCCTCCATCTTCTCGTAGGTGGCCGACAGCACCGTGGCCTTGGGCACGGAGGGCACCTGGTAGATGCTGTGCGCCGGCGGCTCCGTGGCGTGGTCGCTGCGGGCCGGGGCGGGCGGCAGGAGCTGCAGGCGGTTGGCGGGGGCCAGGCCGTGGCGGCCGTGCAGGGAGCACCGCCACCAGCCCTCGCTGCCCGGCACGTGCCGCTCCAGCACCGTCACGATGTCCCCCTTGCGGAACGCCAGCTCGTCCGAGCACTCGGCCTTGTTGTCGTACAGCGCCTTGGCCAGGCTGTGCTGGGGACACGGAGGACACCACACGGTCACACCCGCACAAGGGCTCTTCGCTTTCCAGCGTGGTGTTTCCACCTTGCTGGGATCCACCTTCCACCTCGATCTCGGTTTAGTTCACCCACCCCTTTTCACATTGAACAACCGCTTTGGAGCACTGGTTTCAGAGTGAAACTGTTGCACTTTGTGTCTGCTACGGTCAGTGCATTAAAGAATCAGATAATAATTATATTACTGTGATATATTTCTTCATCACCTTTTCCTGCTTGAGGCTCTTAAAGAGCACTGCTAATCTTCATTATTTAGATTTATTACATTAGACTTATGAGCTAAAACACAAGAAGTTCCACCTCAACCTGAGGAAGAACCTCTTTCCACGAGGGTGGCAGAGCCCTGAACAGCTGCCCAGGGGGGTGTGGAGTCTCCCTCTCTGGACACACCCCAAACCCACCTGGACGCATTCCTGTGTCACCTGCTCCAGATGTCCCTGCCTTGGCAGCAGGGTTGGACTGAGTGATGTCCAGAGGTCCTTTTCAACCCTAAAGATTCTGTGATGACTTATGAACATCCCTATATGAAAAATCGGTGTTTTTCCCATTGTCATTCTGTGAATTCTTCGTCTCATACTTACTCATTACAAGATCATAGAATCATGGAATGGTTTGGGTGGGAAGGGACCTTCAAGATCATCTCATTCCACTGCTTGCCATGGGCAGGGACACCTTCCACTATCCCAGGTTGCTCCAAGCCCCATCCAACCCGGCCTTGGACACTTCCAGGGATGGGGAAGCCAGAGCCAGCAGGTAACCTTAGTCACCCCAGGCATTTGTGCAAAGGGTAGAGAAAGCCGTGGGTGTCATTTTGTAGGGTTTTTTCAGTACAAAATAGATTTTGCTTTCAGCTTTAAAACGGGACCGTCTGCTTCCCAGTCAGTGGGACACTGGCTGTGCCTCAGCATGAATTTCATATCAGAAAGTGCAAGTAATGTCCAGAGAGATAGCACCCAAATAGGAAACGTGATGCCTTGTCTTTTTGTCCAGAGCATTTGCTGTGAGGCAGCAGCTGGCTTGAAGCTGCAGCAGAAGCAGCCCAATTTGTCAGCTCAGCTGGTGACAAGGGCCCGCTGTTGGCTGCAGGCGTTTCGTGGTCGGGGTGGCCGTGAACAATGGCTGTTTTGTGGGACAAGGGCAGCTGCCAGGGGTGGACAACAGCCCCTTTGGCCTCACGGCCCAGCCTGGCTTTTGCCTTGACCATGGGAGTCCACTTTCGATTTGGACAACGCCAAATGTTGGAGTCGGGCCCCCAGGAATCCCCCCCTGGGGCGGGTCTGGGCTCCGCACTTAAAAAGAAAAAGGGAGAACAGCCAACTTTTCCTATTATTCAACACTGCTCGATCCTTGGGTCTGGCTGCTGCACAGACACACTTCTGAAGGACAGACCCTCTTCTTCAGCCCCGAGGAGGGTGGGCAGAGGAAAATTCTCCCCCTCTGCCAACATGAAGAGCCTTATCCAGGCACACGCAGGAAACGGGTGAAGGGCCAGGAAGCCTGGGGTCAGGATCTGAGCCTGGCCGGGGCACACACAGCGAGGCTGCCCTTCCTACTTGCACCCACACAGCTGAGAGGAACATTTGGTTCACACTGTGGTTTTAAAAGGCATCTAAATATTGATGTTTCCCCAGACAAGTCTTTCCTGTGGCAGCAGCACACTCAGGATGCTGCTGAGCCTAATTTTATAACCAGAGACACAAACCTTTCCATCCAAGGGGTCCCTGCTCGAGGCACAGCACACATTTCTTTGGTTTGGCCAATAAAGGTGTGCAAATATCCCAGGGCCAGCAGCCCCCAGCCAGAGGCCAGGCCAAAATAGAACATGGTGGGGCAGATTTTGCATTTCTGGAGCTCACACTGGGGCATGTGGGCTCACATCTGTAATCCACACAAACCCAGGAACCTCTAAAATCACCCCAAAGCAAGCCAAGCAGGAGATTAGTTAATTAATCAATTGAATCATAGGGCCCTCTGGGGTACCTGACCTAGCTAGAAAACAGATCTGTTCATGGATCATCTCGTATCCCATCCAGAGAGCTGGACTGGAAAAATGAAGACTTTGACTAGAGAAGTGATGGAGACAGGCCCCAGTCCGTAGAACATGAATGAACTGAGAGAATGTCAGACCTCTGACAAGCAGGGTCAGTGGAGCTCTCAAAAAGAAGAGGTTTAAAAAAAAAAGTTTAAAAAAACCCCAAACCCAAGCCCCAAAGGTTTTTCCAGTTAAGGCAGGGCTTAATTAAATTCCAGTTTTCAGGACAAACAGTCAGTGCTGTGGAGCTGCAGAGCACATCTTTGCCATCCGCTCTCGGTGTTTCGGTGTTTCAGCAAAGTGCCCGGCAGCACAGGCAGAAGCTGCAGGAGGTGAGTGCTTGCTCCCACGTCTGTCTGCAGGGCCGTGGGCCGGGGTTATCTGCAGTGCAGGCTCTGGAGCATCACACGTGGGGCCGTGTGCCAGCAGCCAGGCCCTGTCTGTGCTCCCTGGGACATGTGTGAGGCATCACTGTGGCAGCCCCTTCCTCTCGTGCGAGCAGAAGCATCCCTGACCTGGCGGTGACTGTAAACAAGCGCTGCATTCCCAGGATCCAGAGCCCTGAGGGGTGCTCAGCGAGGGGGGGGCTGTGCTGGGAGGGCGCTGGGAGCTGCATTTTTTTCCCCTGTTAGCCAGCAGAGCTCTGGCTGTCCAGCGTGTCCTCCCCAGCCAGGGCTTGTGGAGCTCTCTGGTGCTTTGTGTGTTGTGTCCTTAAGTAAGCAACGTGTAAAAAGCACTTAAGCAACACAGGTGAGGCCAAAGGGATTTTCCTTCTTTGCTTGCTGCCTCATCCCCATCAGCAGCCTCGTAAAACTTTTCCTAAGACAAACAACGTCCTGAAAGCCCCACAAAAAGCACCTTGAGGGGCAGTGCTGGCACTCTGCTCTCATTGAGGGGGAGTTTTAATGAGCTGGTGACAGAGCACAGACCTGGAAAAGAGGAAAAAATGTCCCCTGCAGCCCCTCCCCGAGGCACTGGGACCCCTAGAGCACACAACCACCCGAGGGCAAAGCAAGTGGGTCACACGCTGAAGGGATTTACAGTGCAGGGTCTCTGGAACAGCTTCACTTGAAAAGTTCTCATGTAGCTGGAAGTGCATCTCTGTTGTTGGAGTGTGGCTCAGATGTGTGGAGAGCAATTCCCCTCCCAAATTGGACTTTTCACATCTTTGTTGTTTGCATTTCCTTATCCAGCACTGGTCCCTCTCTAAAGCCTCGACAGCCCTTGGGAGTCATAGGAATGAAATCTGCTACCTCATGTTTATTAATGGAGAAATTGTAATTAAGAGCACTAAAGCTGATCAGTGCACAGTCCTGTAATGTAAAATTCTGTACCCTCAGACTGACATCTGTGCTCTGTGTACACAATAGACATTTATGCTAAGGAAAAGACATCCCACTGTTACTAAAATCTCCTGATCCCTCTCCTAACCCAAGCCTCTAGGACCATGCAACAGAAAAAAATATCATAAAATATATGCAAACATTGCTGGAAAAATCCAGGTGATACCCAGTGACAAATAGTATGTGATAATTTGAGCATCTTGCCTGCCAAAATAATTTCTGTATGCCCCCTTCCCACTCAGTTTGTGTTTTGAAATCTCAGTTTACTACCCTATATTATTTCATGTGAACGAGTACTGCACTATTTCACAGCATTTCAAATAAAAAAGATATTTTTCATTTATTGTCTTCAATTTGCTTCTTAAAAACCCCTGTTGACATCGTGTAAATAAAGAAACAGTTTAATCCTGGGAGTTTTTGTGGATCGAGAGAAATATTTCTCGTGTTGCACATCAATATATGTGTGAGCTCTTTTACTGCAGGAAAGTGGGACTTAAAATATTTGAGGAGGAAGAGATAGAGCAGCGGCTTGTGTTTGCTAAACAGTTCTGCTCATGCATCAGTGACACCTCTGACATGTTTACAGAGCAGCTTCCAGTTAATCTCTTCACCTCCCAGCAAAGCTGGAGAAATAAACATTCTCCATCATCCATTAGCTGGGAACAGACTTCCCTGAGAATTCCCTTTTAAACTCCAGACCACGTTGAGTCACTTCAGTTTTGCCCAGTTAATTTTAGAGAGTTCACATCAACATCCACAGGAAAAAGAAGAATTTACCTTAAAAGCTCAGCTCATTCTCTACCTGAGTGTGCTGCATTTCCTGTGACTTGCACAAGGTCTTTTGCATTTTTTTTGTTTTGTTTGTGTATTTTGGAAAAGAAATGTTCAGCTCATCCAGAAGTTTTGTGTGAGCTTCAAGGAGGAATGAACATCAGGACTTGCTTTTACTGCTTTAATTGATCTTGTGGGGGTGGAAGCAGGTGCTGATCAGCAGGTTTTGAATTCTAAATGGTCAAATCAGTTTTGGATCAAATACAGAACCACCACTTTAAGAATTCAAGCTTACAAATCCTGCAGCTTCACACAAGTCAGGGCTGCAGAGGTGGGAATTACAAGCTGGAGTTCTGTTAATTTTCCCCGAACTCTCTTTTCTCCACAAATAAAGCCAATCAAATCCTAGCTGTGTTAAAATCACCAGAACTGGCAAGTGCAGCCAGGATTTCACACCACTCACAGCATTTTGATGGGAGTGCTCTCATGCCCAAGTTCAAGGGAAGATAAACTGCCACGTCCTTCACTCCCTGTGTGAGTATTCCTGGCCTTTGGGTCCTCAAACTTTATTTTTTTCCCCATATGCACCCAATCACTTTAGGGTTTTTCTGACTTTTTAAGACATTTTGGTATCTTAATTACACCTAACTACATTTACTTCTAAATGTGGCTTTACAGATCTAGGAAGTCCTGCTGAGTACGGGTGTCCTCCTGCTTCCTGAGCTCCATGGGCACTCCTCAGAGCAGGGTCACGGAATCACGGAATCAAGGAATCATGGAATCACGGAATCACGGAATCATGGAATCATGGAATCAAGGAATCACGGAATCACGGAATCATGGAATCATGGAATCACAGAATCAAGGAACCATGGAATCAAGGAATCATGGAATCAAGGAATGACAGAATCACAGAATCACGGAATCACGGAATCACAGAATCAAGGAATCACGGAATCACAGAATCACAGAATCACCAGGCTGGAAGAGACCTCTAAGATCATCGAGTCCAACCCATGCCCTAACACCACCTCCACTAAACCGTGGCACCAAGTGCCACATCCAATCTTTTTGTAAACACATCCAGGGATGGTGACCCCACCACCTCCCCGGGCAGCTCTTTATCCCTCTTCCAGTAAAAAGCTTTTTCCTAACATCCAGCCTAAATTTCCCTTGGCACAGGGTCCTCGCCCTCCTTGCTCTCCCTGCCTATGGATCAGGCAAAACATTCCCGGGGCAGCTCGGCAGCGAATGGCGCTTTTTCCATTGGCAGGGAATTCCTGCTGCTGCTGGAGGTGCCAGGGTGCTGTCCCTGCAGGCCGTGCCCTTTTTCCATGGTGTGGCAGCCGTGGAGAGGCCGAGGTCAGCATGGGGGTTTCTGATTCACAACGAAACAGCAGCAGCACCACAACTGCCAAAGCTGTGGCTTCTTGCGGCTCTCAGGCTGCTCTTATCAGCCCCCCCAATCAGCTCCTGCCCTCTGCACAGCCCTGCAAAGGTCGTGTTTCTGAGCAAATGAATTGAATGCATTGAATAAATAGAGAAATGGATGGTTTCTGAAGAAATATCGCTGAAATTGTAGTATTTCTCCAGGCACAGTGGGTTTTCCACCTGACCTAATCACTGGTGTGAATCCCCGCGCCCAGGCAGCAGCTGGACACTGCTCCTTCCCTGTCATTAGCACAGGACACGTGGTGACAGCACAGCCCTGCCCTGCCCAGCTGCCAGGGATCAGCTGGGACCCGCTGAGCCACTCGCTTGTGTCACAGCCAGAGCCCCCCTGCTCAGCACAAAGCCCAGCCTGGGGGCTGGGGGCAAAACCGGGGACAAACGACTGCAAAACGGCTTTGGTCCATCACTTATTCCCCCCCACACCAGGAGAAAACACTATTTCCTGAAAATGAGCACTCCTTTCCTCTTCTGAGCTTCAGTTCTCCTTGCAGACAGCTCTGCAGGACGTGGCCAGTCCTCACCCTCGAGTGCAAAGGCTTTCCCAGGCTCACAGAGCTCAGACTGAAATTACTTGGCATTTTCCTCATCGCACAGTGACCTCAATGCTTGAAACATTTCCTTTACCCATTTTCTAGGAATCGATGCAAAACCATCACCTTTTTTGCGGTAATATACGGCTAGCTCAACTGTTAAGCTCATTTTTTCCAGGAGAATGTGGAAGTGACCAGTCTGGGTCATTCATTACTATTTTTAATAAGCTTGTTATTACTCAATGTACACAACGTTGAGAACCAACCCTCACCCTCCTCGGCCACACTGCTGTTCTGGAGAAAGGATTTATTTGGATTATATTTTAAAAATTAACACCACGTGCTCCCTTAGTGATGTGCAAATCAGCTGAACACACACATTGCAAAGGGACCCTGCCAAGTGCAGATTTCCCCCTCTATCCACTACAAATGAAGTCGGGAAAGTCATTAAATGAACTGCAGCAGAAAGAAAAGAACCCAGTACTTACATTGACCTTCATTTTGCTGCCTGCTTCCCTGTTAGTCCATCACCTGAGGAGGAGGAGGAGGAAGAGGAGGAGGAGGCTCTCCCCAGCCCTGTCAGTGCATCAGGCAGCACTGGAGGGTCTGGCTGGAAGCCTGGAGAGGGAAGGCTCAGCCCCTGCCACCTCCTGCTCGCTGGGAGCCCCAGGAAAGCAGCTCTGGGAATGGGGGGAGCTCATTACGTAGCAGAATTCCCTCCAGGGAGCCTCTGGGCTGCAGCTGCTGATGTGCAGGACACACAGGCTCCCCTGCAGGGACAGCCTCCCCTGCTCTGAACAGAAAGCCCAGGGCAGCAGGGCTGGACCAGAACAAGGATTGCATTTGGAAGCATTTTTGCAGCAGCATTTTTTACTCCTGGTTTGTTGGTTTGGGGGTTTTTTTGGGTTGTTTGTTTTTTTTCTTTTAACTTCAAAGTGGTATGAGGTTTGATACGCTTTTAACCTGTCTCTAGAAAACTGAACAGATCCCCTTTGTGGTTATAAACCCCCTGCAAAACAACCTCACCTGGCAGAGGCAGAAAAGCCGAGGAGGAAAGCTAAACATGACCTGCAGCTGAAGGGTTTTGTTTCTTGGACTATTCTGAAAAAATCCGTGGATATTATTAAGCTATAGTGTTATTTAAAAATATTAATGGTTGCTATTTGCTTGGCAACAGCTGAGTCCAGGTTTTACCACTTTGGACTTGGGATATCTTGGGGTTTGCAAATTTTTACTGGTTTTGCCTTTGTACATGCTGGCTTTTCTCTGGTAAAAGTCTCTTCCTTCCTCTTTTCACAGTAGCTTCAAGATTAAATTAGACCCTGGCTCCCAAAGCCACAATCCTGTAGCTAGAAAATACTTTAATATCTTGAATGGAAGATGCTGAATTGAAAAGCTTCCTCAACAAAGTCTACACGTCTGGGCTGGGAGCAAACCAGCTGCTGCCCAGAGGAGAAAGAATTCCTGGCACAAAGCAGCTTATTTCAGTGCCTTTGTGGTTCTTCTCTTCTTTTTTTTTTTTTTTTTTTTTTGAATATTAGAAGCAGCAGTTTGATCCCTTCAGACACTTCATGCAGGTGATAAAGAGCCATTCATTTGCTACCCTGGAGTTTTTCAGGTGCTCCAGCATTTGAAATGGAGAAATAACAGTAACAAACCCACAACTTGTGGCCACAGAACTACTTTCAAATACAATTAAATGTTCCCATGAATGAACCCCAGAGTGAATTCCTGCTATGCAGGGACACCTCCCACTGTCCCAGGCTGCTCCAGCTCCGTCCAGCCTGGCCTGGGGCACTGCCAGGGATCCAGGGGCAGCCACAGCTGCTCTGGGCACCCTGTGCCAGGGCCTCACCTCCCTCGAAGGTGGGAATTCCTTCCCAATATCCCATCCATCCCTGCCCTCTGGCACTGGGAGCCATTCCCCCTTGTCCAGTCACTCCATCCCTTGGGAATTGTCTCTCTCCATGTTTCCTGCAGCTCCTCCAGGCCCTGCAAGGCCACACTGAGCTCACCCCAAAGCTTCTCCTCTCCAGGTGAACAATCCCAGCTCTGCCAGCCTTTCCTCCCAGCAGAGCTGCTCCATCCCTCTGCTCATCCTGGAGCCTCCCCTGGCCTCTCTCCAGCAGCTCCAGGTCCTTCCAGACCGCAGGGCTGGGGCAGCTCTGCAGGTGGGGTCTCACCTGAGGGGGCACAGGGGCACAATCCCCGTCACTCCCCACCCGTGTTTGTGGCGAGTGGGAAGATGTGAACGGGGCGTTTCAGGAGAGACAAACTCCAGGTCCACTTCATGCACGTCCCAACACTCTCCCATTTTCCCTGTGGCAGCAGCTCAGCCAAAGCTGTCACACACAGGAGCCCGTGGAGCTCACGGGGTGTGAAATTGCACCAAGGGCTGCAACACTTCCTGTGCCGCCGCTGGATACGCAACAACAACCAAACAACAACATTTGCCGGCTGGACTCAAACTGAAATCATTTTCAGAAGTGATTTCCCTGTGCAGGTGCAATATTTGGGGCACAGGGATAATTGCAGAGTGTTTCCTGTCACAGCAATGCTGCTGAGGGTTGGTGCTTCAAGGAGTCCAGAGAGTACAAAAAAAAAACCCTTTGTATTTTTAAATTATTCAAATATTATAACAAACAGTACTGCCAGGGTTGTAGGGGCTTTATAAACAGGTCATAAATGATGTTGCAGAAATAAGTTTGGCTTTTTATTACTCAGCTGAAGTTGACTGGGTGTGCTCTGGCCGTGTCTAAAACGCTCACAGCAGAACAGGGAGTCAGTTTGCTACCATTCCATTTATTTATTGACAATCCACTCAAGACAACTGGAGATGTACCTAGAAATAGGAAATTCCTCTATATAGAGATGAAAAATGTCCTGCCTCAATGACTGGTGACTCAGTGTGAAAAGTAGCCCCCTAATCTTTATAAGCCTCGATGGAAAATTTTGAGTGTAAAAAAATGACTCATTGAGCTCCCACTAAGCTTCGCCCCCCACTACATTTTTACCAAATTTCCAGGAGGCGGTTTATTTACAGTAAACACTGTAATAATCCAGGATGAAAATCTTAATTCTATTACACTTATTAGACTTGCAGACAGCAGGACAGCAAGGCACTAACTTTGAGTCAAGATTTCAGCATTCTCCAACCCTTACAGCTGCAGCAGGGCCTGTTTTCTATATAAAATTAACCTAGATGGAATATAGACACAGAAATAAATGTCACAAACCTTATACACTGGTTCCAGTCTTTCAAAATAGGAACACAGAGTGTTTCAAAATGTTTTCTGGTTTGCATGTAACATAAAGAAATTATGTCATGCAAGAGGGCACCAGGGCTGTCACTGAAAGTCTCTGGCAAGGGATCCGTGTCCCTAATGTCACTACAGCACAGCAGTAACGTGGAACCTTGACATTGTATTTTTATAATTTCACAAATGTGATTATTTCCAGGTATTTGTTGGTTTTGAATCCTGCTTTATCCAGGATCCTCCCCAGGAAGACATTTCTCCCAGTCAGTGGTTTTGTCACTGTGAAAAGCTCAGGGGGGTCGTCAGGTACATTCTGTCCCCCCCGAGATGAGGAACCCAAACACTCACGGAATCACGGAGCCACTGAGGGTGGGAAAGACCTCTGAGAGCACCGAGCCCGGGCTGTGCCCAATGCCCACCCTGTCCCCAGCCCAGAGCTCTGAGTGCCACCTCCAGTCCTTCCTGGACACCTCCAGGGATGGAGACTCCAAAGCTCCCTGGGCAGCCCCTGCCAAGGCCTGAGCACCCTTTCCATGCAGAAATTCCTGCTGGTGTCCACCCTGAGCCTCCCCTGGCCCAGCCTGAGGCCGTTCCCTCTCCTCCTGTTCCTGTTCCCTGGGAGCAGAGCCCGACCCCCCCGGATGCCCCCTCCTGTCAGGGAGTTGTGCAGAGCCACAAGGTCCCCCCTGAGCCTCCTTTTCTCCAGGCTGAGCCCCTTTCCCAGCTCCCTCAGCCCCTCCTGGGGCTCCAGCCCCTTCCCCAGCTCCGTTCCCTGCCCTGGGCACGCTCCAGCCCCTCAGGGTCTCTCTGGCCATGAAGAGCCAGAACTGGAGGGGCATCATCAGTGCTACTTCCAACATCACCGAGAATCCCTCTGAATTCAAACATCCCTTCCTTACCCAAAAACCCAACCTACCTTTGCAGCTGTGTTGCTCCTTGGGCTTGCATCCATTGTTGAAATTCCTCACTTGGAGAACACAGAGAATGACAGTGGGATGGGGAGAGTTCAGCCCTGCCCAGGCACTGCGTGCGGGGAACTCCGCCTCAGCAAAGTCCATCTGACAACTCTGCCCCTAACAGCACCTCGTAAACAAGGTTCTCATGCAAGATAGTATCTGTGACAACAGAAGATAAAAGGAGGACAGAATAAAAACCAAAAAAAACCCTTTTGGCAACTAGAAGTGAGAAAAATGATGCGTGCAAGTGGGATTTTCCTTGGTCTATCTGCCACCAACTCGTAGTTAAGCAGTGGGAAGTCGGAGCCCTCTGCTCATGCTCCAGTTTCCTCTTTTGCAGCAGTGAGCGCGGGGCCATGGCACAGCACGGAGCTGCACAGGCTCGGTGAGACACGGCTGTCACAGTCCCAGCAGGGCAGCATTTCGCAGCCAGGGTGCCCTGGCTTTCCAAGCGGTCTCAGCTTTCACGGCAGCAGCAAGCAGGAGCCCATCAGGAATAGGCACTCCAGGCACCTCCAGACTTCCACAGGGAAAGATGTTTCCAGTCAGGGAATGGTTTGGGTTAAAGGGACCTTAGGGACCACCTCATTCCACGGGCAGGGACACCTTCCACCAGACCACGTTGCCCCAAGCCCCGTCCAGCCTGGCCTTGGACATTAAATTTCACCCCGGGGTTGCATTTTCTCCCTCAGTAAGATGAGTTCAGTTTTTCCCAGCCCTTCTTTCTCCCAACAGAAACCCACCAAGCTTCTGGCCTCAGGAAGATGTGCAGGGTATGGATGGACAGCAGGGTGCCACTGGCAGGATGGTTTTGTGTTAACAAAGTAATTTTTTTAACTTGCCCTGCGAGTTAAAGCCCACAGAACTAAGGAAGCTTGAGGTGAGAGCTCCCACTGCTCACAACCACAGCGGTGCTTTAACACAAACCACCAAAAGAGGGTTTTAAAAGTAGATTCCAAACACCAGTAACAAGTGCATTAATTATGACAGGTGCTTTAGCAGAATTTAAGAAAAGGTGGCACTCCAAAAAAAAAAACAAAAAGCCACTGCTGTCACCCATCCCACATCACCCCTCAGTGACTGTGACGTCCCTTTTCCCTCCCCCAGCTCTGCTTCTCCTTGTTTCTCCACCAGAAAAGCCACCAGTACCACTATCTCCTGCCACCAGTGCTTCTGAAGGGTCAGAAACGCAGAGGCAGAGGAGGAGCAAAGAGGATTAAGCCTCAGAAATGTTTTGCATAGAAGGAGCCTTCCAAGAGAAAATAAAAATCCATTCTTTTAAAAAAAACATCCCACATCCTACACTTTCAGTCTGTGATTGTACCTGATTCAGATGGAATACAACTAATCATTCCAAGTCCCCAAGCCTCCCATATTTGACCATTTCTCCTTTGTTACACAGAAAACAATACAATTCCTTCTTTATGTATCAAAGAGCTTTTTAAAAGGCAATCTTTATTTAAATACAGACAAAACCTGTACCCTCACCAGCCCTTGTCAATTCCTCAGTGTAATGGGAGTTAGTCCAGCAGCAAGAACCACCTCACATTTAAAAACCCTCATGAAGGCAAATGCTGAGCTCGGACCACAGGAGCCTCCCAGCTGTGATGCCCAAGAGCTCTGCAAAAGGAGGCCTCAAAAAATGAGTTGAAGACTCTGCTCAGGCAGATCTCTGGGAGAGTAAGTAGTGAATTTTCCAACTTAGAGAAGTTTTAAGCACAGTTTCTTAATGATGGGCACTAGGTTTGTGACTAATTAAAAAAGAATGTAATTCAAGTGCTGTGTGACAGACGTAGATGAAGATTTCTCAGTCAAATGGAACAGTGACATTTCTGAGGTACACATACAAAAATTCAGATACACAAGTTTCTTTGAGAGGATACTGAAGGTCTCTAAGGCAAAATTATTCTCATTTTCACCTGCAGCAGCACTGCCACATTTTAGTTGCAATGTGGATATTCCTTAAAACTACTAGGAATTCATTTTGAGGTCCCACTTGTTAAGATAAATTCAAAAGAAGATGAGATGAAGTCTGAGTTTTAACACCAGAACTAGAAGACCATTCCTTGAATTCATCTAAACAATTTAAAATCCTGCTTGAATTCTTATGACACAACTCAGAACTGAAGGCCCACTTGGCCAATAAACAAAAAACACACAAAAAAACTTCACCAAAACCCCAGACTGAAAGATACAAACCAGAGCTTTACAAATAATGAATTGTGGCTGAAGGCATCTTAAGGCTTCATTAAAGTATTTACACCAAGTTCTGCTGCTCTTTGTGTGATCTATTCTCTGCCAGAGTTCAGTGGGATTGCACAGACACGACACAGAGCAGAACTGGCTCCTCCTGCCCAGTTTGAGCAGGACACAGTCCCGTTATCCTGTGTGTGATCCAGACAGGCAGGGCAGCAAGCTTAGCCCTTCCTGCCAGGATCATTTTATTCTTCACCCCCTCCCTTCAGTACAATTAGAGATGACTTACAAAAATTAAACCACGCACACTAATAAAAAAAATTAGTGTGGGGTGAAGAGTCTCAATATTTTTGTTATTTTCCTGCCACGTTTGACAGAATCCAAAGCGGGCCCAGCGCGGCTTCCCCAGAGGCAGCGCTGGCAGCACAATCACACAGGGGGTGCAGGAGCTGGAAAATCTCTGCTTGGAAAGCTCTCCTTAGTCTGTCGTGGACCTCCTGTACCAGAACCTGGCCCTGTAGTCGTCGCTGCAGGTCATGAAGCCGGGGTTGGTGGGGGAGTGCACGATGCAGCGCACGATGCTGTTGTGGCCCAGCGACAGCAGGTTCCTGCGCTCCGCCGTTCTGGAGTCCCAGCAGCACAGGCTGATGGTCCTTTCGTCTGGCAGCAGCACGTAATCTTCTGTGTGGTTGAACACAGCCTGAGTCCTGTGCACTTGGCGGCCACTCAAACCAGCACCTAAATACAGGCAGCAGAGTGTTACATTTTAGGAAGTTTTCCACACCTAAGAATAATTTTCTGTAAGCATCAATTTTCTACGAAGGAGCTGTATTTTCTCTGCTGTCCAACCACTTCCACAAGCAACAGGTGATGCAGGAATGAATATTTTTTTGTAGTTCTATCATAGGACCAGAAAGATTTGAGTCCAGCCTGTGCCCGATGCCCACCCTGTCCCCAGCCCAGAGCTCTGAGTGCCACCTCCAGCCCTTCCTTGGACACCTCCAGGGATGAGGACTCCAAAGCTCCCTGGCAGCCCCTGCCAAGGCCTGAGCACCCTTTCCCTGGGGAAACCCCTCCTGCAGTCCATGTATATATTCCAGAATTCCTCAGAGGACAGAAGGAATACCTACTCCAGCTGTGCCAAGTCCAATCCTTTACCTTCAAGAGTATTTTTGCCTTGTATTTTTCTATGAGGCTTTCAGCTGTGACCAAGGGGAAAGAGCACAGAGAGGAGAACCCACAGATTCTGGTGATCCTTGAGGACTTCTCGGTGTATTTATCACATGGCACACGTTTTGTGACCCACCCTGGGCGTACCTTCAGATAAAGTGTGTTCCCTACAGACAGTGACAGTGCACTGCACACATCCTGCCTGGATCCTGCCCAGGTTTCCCGGGGAAGTGCTGCTCCCTGCTGGCCGGAGCAGGAGAGCTGCACTGCAAAAAGGGACCTACAAACCCCAAAAGCTTTCACACACACCGTTTTCAGCATCTTTTGTGCTCCTACTGCTTAAGCACATCAGTGCTTGGCCCCAAAGACTCTCACGCAGCTGCTGTCACGTGCAAAGCTTCCACAGCCTTCATCATTCCCTAAACCCTGCTGAGATCCAAGCATGGCACTGCCAGCTTGCTCCAAGGATGACTGCCATGCACACAGCTGCACCCTTGGACAAAAATACACAAAAAAGGGAACAAAGCAGCTGTAGGTACATTTCAGAGTATTGCCATGGCTACAGAGCCACAAGAGTTAATGGTTAAAGCAACTGCCCTGAAGTAGCTTCAGTGTTTCTTCTTCCTTTTCCCCAATTTAATGATAACTTCCCTCCAAAACAATGGAGTAATGATGTCAGGAAATTCTCCAGAATCTACCCAGACTGAACACATTTACACTGACACACAGAATCACAGCTTCTCTTCTGGAACTGGTCTACAGGAAGTGTTTTCAAAAATCTGGGGCAATTTATCCTCAAAGCAGCAGTTTCTCCATTGCCTTTAGGAATTATTGTTCTGACAATTTCCAGCCCTGCCATGGCTCAGCACCTGGAAAAGAAGGTGCCTGGAAGGTCACCTGCCACATACCTGTGTATTTCACCAGCGTCCGACCAGTGGATATCTCCCAGAGTTTAGCTACAGAGTCTTTCCCACTGGACAAGATATACTTGGAATTTTTGGAAAAAATAGCAGAACAGACTTCAGCTCCATCGTGTGCCTTCTCAAAGGTGGTGATGCAGCGGTTGGAGACCCCGTCCCAGAGTTTGATGCAGCCATCCTTGCTGCCTGTCACGTACATGTTGGCGCTGGCGTTGTAGTTGACGGAGCAGATGGCGTCCGTGTGCTGGTCCTGGGGGTTGCAGGACACGAAGCACTGGAAGGTGTTGATGTCGTACAGGCGCAGGGTTGGGTGCTGGGTCCCCACCAGGATGAAATCCCCAGAAGGGTGGAAAGAAATGGAGCGTAACATCTCTGCTTCCTGTCGGATCAAAAACGCACGGCGGGGTGAGGAAGGAAAAAATCTCAGCTGGAAGGGTCAGTGCTGGTGGTGTTAAAGTGCTAAAAAATGACTTGAATTATCAGCACGAACTGGAAAGTGCCTCCTGTGGGACTGAAATGACAGGCTGCCTGTGGCTGTATTGCAGCTTTTGTCCTAGAGCAGCCTCCTTATTTCTGGGATATCACACACCCCTAGCCCACCACCACCTGATCCCAAATGCTCCTCCAAAACAAAGATAACAGAACTGACTTCCAAATTATTCATATTAGAGTTGGTCTAATGAATAAAAAGCTGACAGGCTCTAGATTTAAATACTGGTGTCCATGATGCACAAAATTAAGAGACAATCTCTGTAATGTCTGCCAACGTTGTACCTGTGTGCTCCTACATCCCTAACCCCTAATCACCTGAGGCACAGCTCAGCTCACACCACCTCAGCACTTCAACATCTGAGCTTTGGCTGCTCTGACCAGCACCTCACCTGGATATATTTGAAGGCTCTTTTGGCAGAAGGCTTTGAATAATCAAACAATTTAAGTGTGTAGTCCCTCGAGCCAGATGCCAGGATCTGTTCTGTTGGGTGGAAAGCTAAACACGTCACTTCATCCACGTGATCGTACAGGGTCCGGATCACCGGGTGGTTTTCCATGTTCTGCTGTGCTGTCTCATTCATCATGACCTACAAAGAACATTCAACATGTTGCTGTTGGAAAATAAAGCAGGTTTCTAACAGGAAAAGTAGGTTTTAGGCTTGCCAGAGTAGCTGAACAGCAGCTCCTTTCTGACACGACCAGGCACACAATCTGTTCCCTTCACTATTTGAAGGCCCTTTATATGTCAACAAATCAGATCCCTGTGTCTTTACGAAGGTCAAAACAACGTGGCTCAAGGACAAACTACCTGAGGAGCAGGGAACTGGTGCAAGAAAACATCACCTCCATAAACAGCCCAAAGCAAAACACTGCTGGAAGAATCGAGAGAAGCTGCACCAAAACTGCAGCTCTTTGCTGACAATTTGGTGTGTGCTCTGTGCAAAAAAAACCCACTTTTCACTGCCACCTGGTAACTGCCTTGGAGAAAGATAAAGCAAATCAGTGTGTGGAACAGCTCTGAAACACCCAGTGAAAACATGGCTGGCCATGGGGGCTGCAGACGCCACCTGTGGGTTTAACATGAGCTGTGGTCAGACAATACAGCCACGATCAGCACCCAGAAGCCACTTCTGGCTCAGTTCCCTCCCTGCTGCCAGGAGTGACACCAGTGTCCTTGCCCTGGTTCTTCGTGCTTCCAAGGGACTTTATGAGCAGCTGCTGGAGTAAGGAGTATGTTGAGACAGATATTTAGTCCAACCCACTGGGGCAGCCACAAGGTCCAGACATGGCATGGAGAGAACTCCCAGAGTGGTTACAATTCCTGAGTTATCCTGATGGGCAAGGCACGAACAGGATTCATTCCCAAAGTGGTTACAATCCCTTACCTCAATGGGCATGGCATGGACAGGATTCATTCCCAAAGTGATTCCAATTCATTATGTCAATGGGCATGGCATGAACACCATTCCCAGAGTGGCTACAATCCCTTACCTCGATGGGCATGGCATGAACACCATTCCCAGAGTGGCTACAATCCCTTACCTCGATAGGCATGGCATGAACACCATTCCCAGAGTGGCTACAATCCCTTGCCTCGATGGGCATGGCATGAACACCATTCCCAGAGTGGCTACAATCCCTTACCTCGATGGGCATGGCATGAACGCAATTCCCAGAGTGGTTACAATCCCTTACCTCGATGGGCATGGCATGAACACCATTCCCAGAGTGGTTACAATTCATTATCTCAATGGGCATGGCACAAACACAATTCCCAGAGTGGCTACAATTCATCATCTCAATGGATATAGCATGAACACAACTCTCAGAGTGGCTACAATCCCTTACCTCGATGGGCATGGCGCTCTTGGCCAGCATCCTCTCGGTGTCCAGGATTTTGATGGAGGCATCGGCCGAGCCCGTGGCTATTAGCTGCCCGTCCCTGCTGTAGGTGGCCACCCGGCAGGGCCCCTTGTGGGATGTCACGTAGCAGGTCTCGTACTCGGACGCCTCGGGGGACATGGTCTGCACGTCGGCGTCGAACTCCAGGTCGATGCCGGTGCCCGGCGCCACGGTGTCCGAGCGGCCGATGGCGTACTGGACAGCGCTGTCGTCGTTCTCCATGCCTGGGGACACAGCAGGGCACCTCTCAGGGCACCGAGCCTTCTCCTCAGGCCCTGCCACAGCTCCACGGAGGGTTTTGGAAAGGCAGCCCTGAGGGTAAAGCTGAGCTGGCACAGCAGGTTTGGTCACACAGCGCTGGGGAGGAGTGAGTGAGAGCTGGGCTGCACTGCAGCAGGCACAGCTCCCAGTTAACTGTGGAGACTGGGAAGTGCTGATAAATGCACTGAGAATCTCTCACTGACCACGGACAGGCCTCGGGGCAGCTCTTCACAGGGGAGCAACAAGCCCCAACACTATTACCTGAGTTTTAAAGTAAAAAACCCAAAGCATTTACTGATTCTTTTCCTATTTTATTGCGCTGAGCCCAAACCATCCCAGCAGTGTGAGGGAAAAAATTTGCTGTCCTTCAAGCTCACTTCACAGACTTTTATCTTTATTTCCAGGGTGCAGCTATAGACCAGAGAGTTCAACACTGGAAGTGGCAACAGGGCAGACACAAGGGTTTTCAGCCCAGTGGTGATCTTTCTGCTGCTTTCATCTGCTCATTTCAAGTCTAGAATTTGTATTTCAAACAGACACAAAGCTTCACAGATTTATACCCTCAGAACTCAGCTAGTTCAGGCAGCAGAACCAGTCGAGTTACACATGGTGTCGTGGCCAGAGCTCTTCCAGGACTTGGTCAGCTCGCTCCAACAGCAGCTCCGGGGTTTTCCCTGCTCTCCCTACACTGTGGCACTTCCAGAGGGAAGTACAGGGAGAGAACAGGTGACAGCCCTGCTGAGGCCCCAGAGTGTGAAGCTGTTTCCTAGGGACTGATACATAAAAGCCAGCAAAGATTGCCAATGGAAGGACTTGCTCCCTCTCCAACACTGTCAGGAACAACCAGATAGAAATGATTTATTTCTGAAGTCGGCAGAACTGTGAGGGTGAGGTTTTCCCTCAGATCTGCGGGCTCAGTGATCCCGTTCACTGGGATGTTCTGAGAAGGTTGCCACTCACCCAGGACCCTGAGTGTCCTTAGAGGAGTTCACACAGATTTGGGCAACGCTCAGGGATCTGGTTTGTTTTTAATGAAACGGGAATGCCCCTCAAAAACCGCCACAGAGGCAAAGGCTGTACCCACACGTGCGAGTGTTGTGCTGTCTGCAGACACCACCTTTGCATCAAAGGTGTCTTTCCAGTGACACCAACCTCTTAATTCACTGGAGATTGAGAAACTAGACTTTTATGTCAGCTTTTGATTCCGGCTTACCTAACTTAATTAGGTGCAGCAGTTGTTCGGAGGGTGCACAGACAGACTGTGGTTTGATCTCATTTATCAAGCCATTGGCAATGTTGATGTATCCATCATAGAGCAGCTGACTAATTATCAGTTTGTAAAGTTGCTGACGGTCTTTCAAACTGACTTTTGTCCTATACATTGTGAGCAGGGACTGCCTTGGGGGGGCCTGGAACGAAGAACAAAAATCACATACAAGAGAGTTCCACGAAACCACCAGAACCTTGGAACAAATCTCAGTGCAGGCACCAAATGCTGCTGTGGTTTTGGTGAAAAACAGAGATGGAGGGAGGAAAGCAGTGGGGAAAGAGGAGGAAAAAGGCAGAGAAAGGGGAGGAAAGGGGGAAGAAAGGGCAGGAGAAAGGGAAGGAAAAAGGGGAGGAAGAGAGAAGGAAAAGAGGGGAGAAAGGGGAGGAAAAGAGGGGAGAAAGGGGAGGAAAAGAAAGGAGAAAGGGGAGGAAAACGGGAGGAAAAGAGAGGGGAAAGTAAGCGGGAGGAAAAGAGGGGGGAAAGGGAAAGAAAAGAGGAGGAAAAACCTGTTGCGCTTGTTTGCTGTGTAAATGAAAATCTCG
>VZTF01009280.1:0-10874 GCA_013397755.1 Cnemophilus loriae | reverse complement strand
GGGGTGCTCGTTGGTGAGGGACCCGAGCCCTTCTGTGCTCCGCTCGCTGGCCCCCGCTGGCTCCCTCTCGCCCGCAGCCAGAGCCGTACGTGCCGCTCCCGCTCGGGCGCTATGGACAGGAACATGAAGGAGAACCTCGCCGCGTACCCCGGCCGCGCTGCCAAGGTAAAAGTGTGAAATACGCGGTTTATGTTCCTCTTCCTGAGCTGTTTCCTCTACTGGATCGTTGGTCTTGATGCCTGGGGGTTTGCCTTTAAAATTCTGGTCGGTTCAGGGAGTGGCGGTTTTTAGTTTTTTACTTGGTGGGTTCGTTTCTCCCCATCACACATTAACTACACGTTTCGAATTAGTAACTTATCTTTCAGTGGCTTTCTCCTGGAGAAGAGTGCCCAGAGCTGGCTTTTTTCAATATTATTAATATTGGTATGTCCTATTAAATGGGGAAATTCTCCTTATATTATAAAAACTTAAGAGCCTTTAAAGAGAAAGGAAGTGTGTATAATCAAATTATTTCAGATACAGTTTCTAAAAGCAAGCACAGTGTCAATGTCGCTATTGATACACATGTGCAGCAGTGCTCAAGATCACCCTGATTATGTATTTTTTCCATTTAGACATGCAGACGCTTTCTTACTATTTTAACATAAAACCAAATAGGCCTGGTAAGTTTTTAGAACAGCATAAACAAAATTTCCTTTTACTCATCCTGGCAATACGTGATTTTTAGTGTTTCTGTTAAAGTGCTTTGTGTGGTTTTTGCCATCCTGAATGTAGCCATAAATGTTCTGGTGTGCCGTTGTACAATTAACGCGTTCTCCTTTCTCTTTGAAGGTTGCCAATCCCCTTGGGGATGGCCCCAAACGCGTCCCTGTGCCCCAGCACTCGGCCCCGAGCCGGTTACTGACCAGCGGAGCTCCAGCACGTGTTCTGTGTCCTGCAAACGCTGCCCAGCGAGTTCCCGTGCAATCCCAAAAATCGGTGCTGTCAACCCAAAAACTGTCCAGCAACCAAACAGCGCAGCAGCTCCAACCCAAGGTGCCCCTGCAGGCCACTGTGAGGCCTCGGGCTGCAAGCAAGAGCAGTGAAAAGCCTCCCCAGGCTGCAGTCCCCGGTAATTCTGAGGATGATTTACGTGTGATCGCAGCTGTGACACTCAGGATACTCCCTAAAGCTGCTGCTCATCCAGGGACAGTCCTGCGGGGAAGTTCTTGGTTGTGCCCCCAAACAGAAGAGCAGCACATGGCTCACCTCGGATGTTACTGCACCATCCTTGTGAATTTATCTCTAAATTAACCACTTAGAGCCAATAGGGTGTTAAAGATTTCCACGTGCTCAGCAGGCAGCTGGGAGTTAATGGAATTGGCACTCAGACCTCACAGGTTTTCTAAGATTCATGCACAAGAACACTCTTGTTTGCGGAGGGGGAAAGAATTCATGGGTTTTTGTTTTCAGTAAGCTTTTAAAATTACATTTTGCCAGTGCTGTTTCTTTCCCTGCAGTCAGTTATGCTAGGTTGCTTAAAATGTCATTGAATGGGTTCTAGAAGCTGCTTCAGATGCTGCACAGGGGTTAGATTTGCTCCCATGTGTGTCTGTGTTGTGTTTGTGGGTCTGATTCATAAATTGATTTACTTCTCTGTACACAGCAAAAAACCCTGAAGCAGAAAGCACCTCTAAACAGAAAACTGAAGAGGCTGCTAAGAAGAAAAGTGAAGAGACCAAAAAGAAAAGTGAAGAGAATAAAAAGTAAGTTTTATGCCTAAATAACTGAGCCCTGCTGGAGTTGCCTTGGTTGTGGAGCCTGGTGACCCCCACAAGGAAAGCTGCGTTTGACCTGATAATTGTCAGGAACAAGGACTTGCTGTAATCTAAAGAAAACTTTGGGCTAAATGCAGAGTAGCTCTTCCCATGGGAGAACACTGATAGCTGCTGCCCCAGTCACGAGATGCACTCCTGAAAACAAAGCCTCCTTCATCTGGGCAGAAGGCTGGAGTCTAACTTGGGATTAAATTGGATTTGTTTATGGCAACTTTAAATTGTTTTTCCATGCCCTGGTGATGTGTCTGGGTTAAAAGTATCTAAAGGAGCCCAGCTGGGTAAAAAGTCTTCATTTTGTAGTGGTGTGGTTGGTGTAGTGTCTGCAAAAGCTTCGGGAAGGAAGAAAATAGCTTTCAGAGCTTCCTTTTGAAAAATTTCAAGAAGGCTGGAGTCTAACTTGTGTATTCTCTTGGTATTTTATTCTCTTGGACTAAAATCTAGTTTAGAGCCCTAAGCATCTTTTGAACAGGAATGTTATAAACTGTAAACTTGAGTCAAAGCCAACACAACTATCCAGCTTTTAACTTTCTCCTTCCTCTTGCAGAAGGCAATGGTCTCTTGATGATTTTGAAATCGGTCGTCCTCTGGGGAAAGGAAAATTTGGGAATGTGTACCTGGCACGTGAAAAACAGAGCAAGTTTATTCTTGCACTGAAAGTGCTCTTTAAAACACAGCTTGAGGAAGCTGGCGTGGAACATCAACTACGAAGGGAAGTGGAAATACAGTCTCATCTTAGGTAAAGTTTAGTGGCTATTTACTCTGCTTTGTTTGCATCCAAATAAAGTAACCTTGATTATGATAAGGGTTCTTCTTTATGATTAGATTTCTTTGTGTGTTGTGAGCTGAAGGAACCCTTATAAGCTGAAGTTGCCATGCTTGCCTTGAAAGGGGGGAGCAGGACAGGGAAATTAAAGGTTTTGGCCAAACACCTGGTTCAGAAGAACATTGAAATCTCTTTGCAGGCACCCCAACATTCTCAGATTGTATGGCTACTTCCATGACGTGACAAGAGTCTACCTGATCCTGGAGCATGCACCTCGTGGAGAAGTCTACAGGGAACTTCAGAGGCTCACCAAGTTTGATGAGCAAAGAACTGCTACTGTAGGTTGTTCCAGCTTCCTGTCCATTACTCTATCCGGAGTATCTGCAGGATAGAGCCAGCTCTTCGGATCAAGTTCTGTATTCTGCTGGGGGAAACTGAGATTCCTTAGCTGCTAGCTGGAATATGGGCAGGGAATGATTGGGAAAACTTAGTGCTGTGCAGGAATTTATTTTCAGAATTGCTTAATATTGCAAGGCACAGCCTGTATTGGCAGACTTCAAGGGTTAAGGAATAATTGCTTTAACTTAAAACTAGAATTACGCCTCAAAAAGGCTGTGCTGCAGCCAAATAAACTCAGGTGACCATGTATTTGTGGCTTAAAGATTGTTCTTTCTGCACCCAGTACATCACAGAACTTGCAGATGCCCTCTCGTACTGTCACTCCAAGCGTGTGATCCACAGAGACATCAAGCCAGAGAACTTGCTGCTTGGATCAAATGGAGAGTTAAAAATTGCTGACTTTGGGTGGTCTGTGCATGCTCCATCTTCTAGGTGAGAATTGAGTCTCTTGGGCAGTGAAATCCTTCTGTAGTGTCAGTTTTTGTGTCACGCAGTTGCGGAAGGGAGGTACACGGGAGCTTCTTAAAATACTGGGGAAAAAATGCTGCTCCAACAAAGGTCCTGACAGTCAGCTGGTGTGACAGGAGTGTTGTTATCCTGATTTTTAGTTCAAACCTTGCTGACCCTGAAAGAGATGAAGGTTGGTGTAGGGTTACTGTGGTTCCTGAGATGCCAGACCAGCACTTGGACTCAAACATCACACTGGCACTTTGGTTATTTCTTAGAGAGTGGGAAACTGCACCTGACAAGGCAGGAACAGATTTGTTCTAGCATGGGGGGGTGAAGAAAGGAGCTAAGACTGATTGATTGATTGATTGCAGAGACAGATACTTTCAGGAGAAGTAGAAAATGTCTTGCTGGCTTTTCTTTCCCAGCTGTTCTGGTGGTGCTGAGTCCATTCAGGTGGACTGCACTGAGGTCCAGATGATTGCTAGCATTAGTTTTTATGTGGCTCTTGAAATAGATCCTGTAATTATCTTAATCAATGATTAACTTGGACTTTTCTTCAGGAGGACAACTCTCTGTGGGACACTTGACTACCTGCCTCCTGAGATGATTGAGGGAAGAACACATGATGAAAAGGTGGATATTTGGAGCCTGGGAGTTCTGTGCTACGAATTCCTTGTAGGGAAACCACCTTTTGAAGCAAAAACCTATGCGGAAACCTACAGAGCTATTTCCAGGGTAAGTGCCTCTGATCTGGATTAGCTGGGTCATGCTTTTGGTTCTAGAAAGGTTTCAACAAACTTAAGTTTGAAGCATAATGAAAACAAACACAGTAATATACAAATACTTCCACAAGCAGTGAGAAGCTTGTTCAGGATTGTGATGAAATGATTTGATCTCCTCTCAATAGGCAGAAGGTGCACAGCCCGCAAGGTTGACACAGCTTTCAAGGTGTAACTTGGAGGTTGAGTAGGGCCCTTTGGTTCTGTCGTTTGGTTATTGCTGAAGAACTTTTGCATAACTTTTAATGTCCTTTTTTCCTTAGGTGGAATTCAAGTTTCCTCCATTTGTAACAGAAGGTGCGAGGGATTTGATTTCCAAGCTCCTGAAGCATAACCCCTTCCATCGCCTGCCCCTGAAGGATGTACTGCTCCATCCCTGGATCACAGCAAACTCTACCAAGATTCCCACCAGCAGGAAGAGTGATGGTGCTGCTCCATCCAAAACATAGTTTTAGGAGGGTGACTTGTGGGATCAACAAGAGGAGCCTTGTACTGTGACTACTGTAATGCTTACAATAGGAAAAGCAGGTCTTGGAATCTAGTGGCAATTGGGATGCAAAGCCTTGGGTTGGCTGGTGTCTTACACTCGAATTGCAGCATAAAATAATTTGACTTCTAGCTGGAGCTTGTGGAATATTTAATGTACTTGAAATCAGTTCCATGTGGGCCAGGTTTGCTGATGTAAGTATGAAGCTGTTGGAGGCTCTTGTGCTGTGGTCTGTGCTGAAAATGGTTCGTTGTTCCACCAAGAGGAAGTTTTTTCTGGCTCATGGAACAGTGCAATATCCTGGAGATGCCTGCTCCTCCCTCCCTGCGCTGCTCAGGGTGTCCTACCTGTGGTGTAACCTGAAACTGAGCGAGGTGAATGCCTTCTTCAAGTGTTCTAAAAATGATGTGGCAATTGGTTTTGTCTCTAGTTTTAAATGTGAGCACTCAATTTGTAAAATAAAGATTTGTTATACTGCACCCAGCAGGGTGAGGCTCCTTGTGGCACTGCTTGGCTCCAGCACCAGCACAGCTGAACTCCTCCTGCTCACAGAGGTGAATTCCCACAAGTATAATTCCCACCTCTGTTAAAAAAGAAGCTCAGAGTGCTGGTACCACACAGCCATTTACCATCCCACAATCCCAATTTAGGATTACAAGGTAAGTACCAAATGTGTTGCTACTTAACCTGCTTGGTTTATTGAGAGCTTGGCCTGCTCTGTCCTTTCTCCAATTAATTTATTCAAAGATCTCCCATCTGATAATATTTTCCAGCCCTTTCTCTCAGAAGTACTTTCAGATGATGTGTAACAGGAAGTAACAACACCTTCCTTAAAGTGAACCAAGGGTCAGGCCACCACCATAGAGATCAACTCTTTTCCAGTAAAACACTCCAAGCAAACTAAGAGAAAGCAATTTATTGTCTTTTCATTATAAGACTTGGCTATTTTACAAACAATTTATAAAATGATCCTTCTACAAGCAAGGATTCCAGAATTCAAAATATATTCTCGAATTAATTTAAAATATACTTTGCAAAAAAACTTCATCTAAACAAACTGCCAGTAGTTTATACAACCATATTTATCCTAAGTGATCAGAATTCTGGCCTTAATTTATATGAAGCTGTTTCTTTACAGCAAGAAACCTCCCTTGTTTAGTGCTAGTGCCTTCTATTGACTTTCAGGTACGTTTATTTTAAATGATTTCAGCTCTACACGTGATTTTGTAGCTTTGAGTATTCTTCTCTATCATGTTTAAGACAAAACATCCTTCTCAGAAATGATTCCAACTTAAGTAAACAAGGCTGCCTCAGTTATTTTGGAATTCTTATTCTTGGTGCACATAAAACCTGGGACTTTCTGTAGGGGGAAGGAATTTAATGTTCTGGCTGAAGGGAGGCAAGAAGTTATGTGCTCCTCCTTTCCTCCCTCTGCCAACTTTCATCAAAACTCCAGCATTCCTTTCTCTCTATTCACTAAATTTTAGCAAAAATAAAAAGCATCAGGGTATTTTCCTGCAGTTTTACTTAAATCAGAGTTCTGTATGAACAGATCTGTCAGAGCCGCCTTGGGGTAACTGCAAGCACGAAGCCGAGGTGCGAAGAGCAGCCAGCAGGTCCCAAACAGCCCCAGATCTGGCTCAAACTCACAGCAGCACAGGCCTGAGCCCAAAACCCAGGGTTACCCCAGTGTGCCACTGATTGATCTGTTTTGGGATCAGTCCAGGTTAACTGGAACATGGAATGTGGATATCCACAGGTGTAGCTACATTCTAACACCACAGCATCCCCATAAGGAAAGGCAAAACCCCCTCATTGTTACATTCACCAGTCTCAGCCCAAAGCACAGCAACTGTTCCTGGGAAGGTGGGAATTGGAATGTTTGGACTCCAGCTGCAGATCTGAGTTTCACCCACAAGAGCAGAAAGCTGCTGGGGTTAGTTTTAAGATTAAAAAAAATAAGTGTTTCCAGTACAAAGCCAGATCTCAAACTGTTAAAAACCCCCAGCTTATCTCTGCTGTGATGCTGTTTGGAGTATGCTCACATAGGTCATTCTGGTTACACTGATTGCAGCAGACTCAGGATTTCTTCTGAGTCTATAGATAATAAAAAAAAAAAAAAGACTTTAGTAAGGCTGGCTCCCAGCCAGCACATTTTCAAACACTAAAACCTTGGAATATGGAAGCACTACGCATACTTTCAGAACAGTGCTTCACCTCTTGTGACTAAACCAATTATGACTGCAATAATTAATCATAGGGGTACTCTACTGAAGTGAGTTCAGTGCCTGTGTTGTACTGCAGGAGAGGCTATGAAAGAAGCCTCTTCTAACAAAAGGAACACCCACCTGCCACTCTAGATTCCAATACATACCCTTATCAAGAGAACTACCCGTGTAGCGAGATATTGTTCATTCTGCTGGAAAGAGAATCTCACTGTTTCTCAGCTACACAGTGATAAATGAATGCTATGACTCTGTTTTGAAAAGAAAAAAAAAGAAGGCTCAAAAAGCTGGATTATAAGGACCCAGAGCTGTGCTCATTGTCAAGCATTTATCTTCCTACTTGAAGTGCAAACCAGATCCCATTTGAACAGGTTTTTCCTAAGAATAAGTGGCAAAAGGGAAAGGAGACAAGGACAGCACTTTTCACAGTGCCCTTTACCTGAAAGAACAAGTACAAAACGCGAGATGAGATCAACGTGAACCCAAATGAGTCTTTCAAAGAAACTCTGCACCTGAAGAGCTACGTGGGTACGGAGCACTGGAACAGAAAAAGGCAGGACGGGCTCAGGGGTTGGAGGCAGGGGGCTTGAAGAAGCCGACCTTGCGGCAGTAGCGGACGATGAAGGGCACGGACACCACGGTGATGCTGATGCGCACGGGGGCGAAGAGCTTGTGCACAGCGTAGGCCAGCACGAAGGTGCTGGTGCCAGCCGCCATCCTGGACTGCAGCGAGGCCTCGCTGAAACCCAGCTTGAACAGAACCGCGCTCATGTCCACGCCGCTGCGGAAACAGGAGAGACCGCGTTAGTCTAAGCTAAAAAATACAAAGTGCTGGTTTTCTGTTCAGGGAATTGAACGTGTCACGCTTCCAACTCGGCCTTTAGAGAGAAAATTTCTCTGCAAAGTGATTTTCAAAAAGTCACTGTGAATTTGTGTTGGAATTTCATCTTCCCAAATTTGACATTAAACTCTATTCTGTGTCTTGGGGAAAATGATCACCTAAGCACAGACCAATGCAAACCGGATGAGGTACCTGTTGTTAGGCTTAGTGTTCTAACACAGGTGTACAAAATGACAAGTTATTGAAAATCTAGCAAGTGAAGGAAGTGTTATGGCTCTCAAATGAGCATTATCCACCAAATTCATTAATATAGAGACAGCAGATTTCATCAGGGCTTCAACCATACCTGAAGGAAAAAAATATGTTGTCACCCTGTGCCGCAATCTCGTAAACAGGAGAAATCAGGCATTCACATATTGCCACTGGAGTCAGGAACAAGCAGCAGGGAATGTCTGGGGTAACAACACATTCCCCTGTCCCCTCAGCTGGAACACCTCATGGAACTGCTGCATTCCCACAAAGCCACACACGGAATTCCCCACCTGACTCCGTTCTGTCACAGTTTCTTTTTCACTCTAATCCTGCTCTAGTGGCTGTTGTTTTCTGCACTTCCACTGCACAAACAGTGTTCAACACCCAGAAAAATACATTTATCTCTAAGCCCCAGCCCTTTTGCATGGCTCTATCTCTCCAGACCAAGCAAGAACAAAAGATATCTGCAAAACAAATACATTCTCTTGCCCGGTCAGTTATGTTGGTGCTGTCTGTGCTGTTTTCCCTGCTGTGCAAAAAGACCATGTACAACTCTCGTCTCATGCCTGATGGGAGATCAGGTCCATTTATGGACCCACTCATACTCAAAATTCAGGAGAAAAGATTGATCCAACAGGCATAAGGTGCCTGTCTCCTGTCAGAGATAAGCACAATGGTAAATGTATTTCACTTTTACCGTTACCTAGAGGTGACAGACAGCTGTACGAACCTCACCTTGACACAGCCAGGTAGAAGATTCCCAGAGATACTAAGGAAATTCCAACGTGGAAGGAAACCCCTACAGCACCATATTCTTTAAAAACTTGTTTCAGCTGCTGGGATTTGTTGAGTTTCTTGTTTTCAGCACTGGGATCAGTGGCTGTCTTTTTGAGGGGTTCAGCTGCATCCTAAAAAGAAAACAATTGAACGTATTTATTAGCATTAAGCACAAGATCATATTCCAGTTAGCTGAGCCAGTCTGAAATAATGAAAGAAGTGTCTTGCACACAGAGTGATTTGGGAAGACAATAACTCACTTCTGCTCTTCCACATCAGCACAGCAGATGCTGTGGCAGAGCCCAGACAAGCTCCCTCCTCCCACCTATTCCTGTCAAAGGGATGCACGGAGCTTGGTGTAAATTCTTACACAATTCATGTTTCATAATTAAAACCAGATTATTTGATCCAAATGTGTGCCAAGGCACACCCACACAGCTGCCTGACACATGAGACTGAGGTGTGAGAGCTATTTGCTTCCACCCACTGCTCAGCTTTACCCAAGGACTCCTTGGAGCACAGCTTTTTGTTCCAGGGCTCAGCAGCCACTGGCACTGGGAGCCCACCTGGTACCACGTAATAACAGCTCACTGATGGAAGAGATCCAGCATTTAAGTTCCTATAAATCACCCTTAATGGATGAGCTGATAAAAGGAAGAACTGGGGAACTGCAAGTGATGACAGCAACAAGCAACTCCGTTGCCACGGGGCAGACAACAACTGCAGGGACATGCCAGGGCTGGTGTCAAGAGCCCAACTGCACGGAAAACGTTTGTCACGGTAGAAGCCATTGATGGATTTTTATTTGGGTGCATTTGAAGTGCAGAACTTCATACTAAACCACATCCCAAAGCAATCTGAAGAGAAATCAAAGGAGGGCAGCTATGTTGGTAGCAGTAAGGTAGCCCTTGAAAACGCCCCATGCTCGCCAGAGAAGAAATACTGACAGGAAGAAAGCATTTCCACAAAAACCTCAGGATTTGTCTAATTAGTCAGCAATTGGCAGGAAAGATCAGAGGAGTCCTTTCTTTCCAGCTGAGCTCAGCAGCAGTCGTGACAATGTGACAGCCACCACAGGACAGGTACAGCCACCAAGTGCCTGCCACCACTGTCCCACTGCGGTTTCAAGGTACACAAATTAGAAGAAAAATATTCTTGATTACTTCTTGAACTTACTAAGACCATAAATTAGGATAAAAGACAGTTTTACAACCTGTACGGTAAGCACACCACCCGCCCAAACCCTAAACCCCCATTTGTTTGCTGTTTTTCTCTTTTGTAATCATAATGTGTGTTACTTTGTATTTCATTTTGACAGGAAGTCACACTGATATTTGAACAGAGAATTGTGTAGCTCAGCTTTTCCCGATTCTTGAATTTTAAAATTTTCAAGCATAATGGATCATTTTAGATTTTTCTTTCGTGGCTCATGAGCTCCGGGTCTTACGGACGGATCGTAAGGACTGAAAAATTGCTCGTTCTGGTCTTCCAAGTCCATTCCAATTCACTCGTACTCTCAGGCTCACACACGGGAACGGTATTGAAGCAAAATGTTAGAAAAGAACCACTTCAGCAGATATTATCTGGAGTACGCTGGGCAGTCATGGACGGAACAATGTCCAGCTCAGCAAGTAAAGCGGCTGCCTATTTCCATGCCACTCTGCGACAATATTCCAGCTAAAAAGCCGATTTTATTCGCATCATTCAGGCGATTTAAAGCATGAAAACATAACTGAAACACCCCGTGATGCTTCGCAACGAGGCAGCAGAAATCACGCCGCAAATTAAGCTGCAGAAATTAAACAGCGTTGGAAAGCTCACACTGACAATGTGACCACCAGCAGGTGCAACCCAGCTCCCACAGAAACCCGGGGCAAAGACGATTTATTGATCCCATGGGGATGGGAGGGGGAGAGCGGAGGTGAAGACACCTCCAAAAAACTAAAGGACACCTCCAAAAAGCCGAGGAACAGTTTTCGATCAGGGCGCCTGGCGCCGTTCCGCGCGGCCCCTCAGCCCTCACGTACCTTGGCGGCGGCGCGGCGCGGGCGCGGCCCCGGTGGGAGCGCGGCCCAGGCGGGGCG
>VZTF01009279.1:69694-87946 GCA_013397755.1 Cnemophilus loriae | reverse complement strand
CAAACCACTACACATGGTAATTCCATCTCCTACTACAGACAGCTTCCAGTACTTGATGGTCCTGCTCCAGGTAGGATTTCTAAACTAATGGCTCTCCAGAAGCTCTTTTTTATTCTCAGTGGAAGAAGCTTCCCACCCCTCCCCTGACAGGCCAGGACTAACATCAACCCTTTAGTCTTTGCTGATACTCCCCCAAATAGGGGTTCTGGGTTAAGAGCCTCTTTTTGTTAACACATGTAGGTCTTAAAATGTTCTGCAAGAATCAGCGTAAGCTTTAAAAGTAAGTATGGGGTCTGCACCCAGCAACAACAGAGAGAAGTAGAGGAAAAGAAGAAAGGAAGGAAAGGAAGCAGGTCCAAACCCATCACCAGGGTTCTGCTCACCATTAAACTTAAGGACAGGCCCAATCCTTCTCATTTCACTTGTATGAGAAAGTGAAATGGTCTCTCACACACACTTGCATGCTCTTTCACATTCCTTCAATTTTACTAATGCTATCAAAGATATCTGTCCTTAGTCATCCTTCTTTAAATTGTTTAAATTTAAATTTGATAATTTTCCAGATTTGGACGTTGGAAGGTGAGTGCACTTTGTCAGATTAATTCCTGGTTATACAGTCCCATTTGATGAAAAGGAGAGTTGCTGAATTAGCAAATGACTGACCAAAGATAAGGTTCTTAATTTATATTAAAAATCCCATTTTACCAACAACTGGCTTTAAGCAACCCTATAAGAAATGATTTATGCTTGTAAACTCATGTTCCCGTGTTTTATTTTCTGTCAAATTAGACTCTAAATGTATGAATATTATAATGCCTGTGTGTGACTCATCGTGAATTTGGACTTTAGCCTATGTGCTTGCCGCTTTCAAACCTAGAGATCAGCGCTAGATACCCTGTGTATAGGCACCTTTTGATCTAATTTTCCCAAATCATTTTCAGTTTTCACTTTTTCTGAGTGTACAGGTGGCTTTTAGGCACAGGCGAAAGTCCTAGATACGACTCTTTAGATCCCACAGATAGAGAGCAACATTACAAAATGCAGCAAGATGGGATCTAAAATGAGATGCCATGCCTAACCCTCCTATTTTAGATCATCTGAAAGTTAATGGACCAGTTTATGTCTGAGGTACTGCATCGTTACACTGTATCAGTGATAATATTACAGAACTTTCAACAGATGAAGTAAACTACATTGTAAGTGGCAACACAGAGCTTAATTTCCTTCTAGTGGATATGTAACCACTATTATTTGGATAGCCTTCAAAACATTATCAGAGAGCAGGAAGAAAAGTTTTTAGAATTAGAGCAGAAAGAAGATGGAACTGACAGAGAACTACAAAATATGATATATATGAAGGCTTTCTTGCATGATACACTTCAGTTCAGAATTTTACAGCAACGTTCTCTATAACATTATATGGTTTTGTCATTTACATAAGTACAATATTTGAGTTCCTGATATTGTTGCCGATATTTCTCGTTAAACATACATCTTCAATAGAAGCTATTATAATTTTGTTTTGCAGAAGGAGAGCATACTACATGACTTGCTTCAGGTAAGGAATTTGCAGTATTTCCTAGAAGTAATACCAGAAGTTCTTATACAATCACTGTGAAGGCAGTTCCTATTCAAATAAATGTTCGGATTTTTTTTTTTTTTTAAATTGCTTATATGTCATGATACCTTTTAAGTCAGGAAATCCATTTCTGTTCCATCTATGTCTTTTTACATGATCGAACTAAGTGTTTCAACTTATATAGAGCAATTTACCCTGTAAGAATTCTAGTTTGTAAATATTTGATGTTTTCATTTTTTTTTCAGTCCTGGATCTCAAAAAAATACATTGATAAAATTAAATGTTTGTGAGATCTCGTAGTGTTTGTCTACCTTCTGTTACTTCTTACTTCCATACTTTATAACAGAAATCAGAAAACCACATTTTAAAACAGAATCGGAGAGGCTGATCTACTATTTTTTTTTCTTTTTTGACATGTTGCTTTAATAATAAGTGCAAACAAAATAAGAGTTCCAGTTTTGGAGATATTGGACTCTCATTTTTGTGGCTTTTAATGTGTATGCATTGTGTGGTATTTTCTTCTTCAGATGTACTGATGCAAATGAAAGAAAGATATTCTATTGATTAGATTAATAAGAAAGTAAATTTTGTACAAACTGTGAGTTACATGGCTGTAGGTTAAGAGGAACAGGAAAATGTGGAAAAATGTCATAAAGTTACGGTGAAGTATTTCTGCTTATTAATATCTATGTGTCTCTTTGAAAATGAAAATAGAAAAAAATTATATTAACTTATAATTGCCTTGTAAGGACTCTTACTTCAGTGATCTCACTGTGTGAAATTATCTGCCATACTGGCATAGAAAACTCATGGCACATTCAAAACAATCACCACACAGCTATGATGTAAATAGAAGATTGAAGGTCCATGTTGCATCTCAAATATTCATTGACCCAAGCATCTCAATGAATTTTTAATGAATGTAATTTTTTATGCAAAAACAGTGTTGCACACATTTATCCTTGGTTTTTTTTTTTTTTTTCCTTTTAGCCTAGTGCTAACTCAAAGACGAAGTTTACAAAACAGCTTGTGTTTTTCTTTTGAGTAATGAGTTCATTTCTTCAGGCCTCAGCCTTCCATGTCTGCCCATCAAAACACATTTGTTCAATCAATCTACTCAGAAATAAAAAACGGTAGAAAAAAATACACACATTTCATATAGACTTACACTTTATAGGGTTTCTTTCTGGGTTTTTTTAGTTCACATAACATCCACAAGCTTTTATTTAAAAGTTGTCAGAAAAGACCTAAATCAAACCAGTTTAATTTGGTTAAAATCATCCCTCACATATTACAGTGAATGATCACAGCTCAGTGAAACCTGAAAGACAGCTGTGGCAGTGAAAGAACAAGTATTTTCACTCTAAAAGGGAGACAATGTCCATACTGAATGTAATTATCATATAATACACTTTGCAAAGTGATCTCTTCCAAAGCAGATTGAAAAGCTTTTAGTCTGGAGGAAGGAGACAGGCGGCTTTCACCAGAGAATAAATTGGGAAAATTAACTTTTCAAGAAGAGAAACAAAAAGCCACTTGGGTGGAAGAGAAGACATACAAAATAAATTAATGCATTTATAAATAAAAAAAATAAAGCCATTGTTGGAAACAGCATAGCTGACTCAAACCATGGCTATTTTCAGAAATTCTTCATGAGATCAGCATGGCTTTGGACTTCTCACTCGTCTTTGAGATGGACTACACAAAAATGCACACTAGATGCTGCACTAGTCAGCATCAGAAGGAATTCAGTGTGGGGTATCCTCCTCTGGACAGAGCTATGACGAGACCCTGTAAGGGGTTCCATGCACATGAAGAATTGCTTTTTACTTCAGTACGCAGGAATTTCACCCAGTAAGCTCTTCTTACGCAACAAAGAAAAATATGCTTTTTAAATTTTAGTACTATTTTCACTACTTTTCAAACAAAATCCAAGCTAAATAAATAAACAAATAAGGTCGCAGTAATTTTACGCGGAGTGCATTGTTTGAATGTGACTTGAACAAATAATTCTTCATATGTAATATCAATAGGCTAATTCAAGGAGTTCATGATTCTGCTGATCTCTGCAGACTATTTGGAACAATGTTTTGGTGACCATTGAATTTACCTAGTTCATCTGCACCCTTATTGACTACTTTTTCTTTTTCTCTTGCATCAGATGTTCTGATGTTCTTTCTGATGCTCTTGTAAGTTGCCTTGTAAATATAAACAAATGAAGAAATATCTTTCTCCCAGGGAAAAAAACAAAGGGATTTGGCTTGCCCTGAGCAGGTCAAACACTTACATGTTACTCTTTCACGGTGCAAAATTTTCCGCAAAAATAAAGGTAGTTTTCTCAGTTCTGTAAGATCATAAAGGATATTAGTGCACGATCTAGTAACAAGTGATGGACCTATTAGAAAGTCAGGTGGCTTAACAAAGCTCATTGGGGAAAGTTGTATGAGGAGATAATTTTAAGAGAAAATCATATAGTCTCCTTAGAAGATGAGACATTACTCATTTTCCTGTCATTCCTTAGATGAATATCTTGTAGTCCTGAGAACTGACTGCTCTCACCTCTGTTTTTGTTTTGTTTTAATTAGAGAATCCACTCCTTTGCCGTGATTAGCATTACCATAGGCAATCTATTTAGTTTCTCTTAGGCTTACTCCTTCTTTAGTAGTTGCGTCTCAGAGGCTCAGCAAAATTCACTAATATCATACATGTAAAATGAGACAATAATTTCTTGGCTTTTTCCTCTTCCAGTGCTCAGTGATACAGAACAATTATAGTGTAAATTAAGTGTAGGAAAATTTGGACTCTTTAATATTTTTCTTTTTCTTTACGTCTTGCTATATTTCAATGTGTTCATATGTAGAAATGAATATGTAACACTACTTTCTTTTATTATAGATATCTTTGAGAGAAATTCCCCCAAAAGGACTACAATATTTTAATAAGCTTAGCTAAAGTCATGATAATAAAAAATAAATAAAATTTTAGAATGTACAAAATACAACTATTCTAAAATAGCAAGCATCCTCCACAATTCTGTGGTCTCTTCTTTTCTTAGGCTTTAGACTGCTATTTTGCTATTTTTCTAGAAGGAAAGGTGCTATAACTATTTGTAATCGATTTTAAAAAAAAATCTATGCTGGCATGTCATTTAGATAGACTCTGTAAGACCTGAAGCTGTGACATGATTATTAATATTTCTTTGTGATCTGCAAATTTCCAGAAAAATGCATAGATCTACTTCAAAATGAGACAACGAACTATAGATCCCATTCTAATGTTAAGTCGGATTTAGATTTCTGAATTGTTGATTTTTGTTTGTGTTTTTCTTTTCTAAAAGTGGAACATGTCAAATTTGCACATGTATTAAAAAGCCGAAGTCCTTTCTCTCTGTCAAATAAAATCCCACATATCCTTTAAGTTGACATAATTCCTCCTTTTCATCCCAATGCAACCCAGAATATACAAATGTTACCAAGCAATCTGCTGGTGTCTACTTTTATTTTCAAAAACTAGTTTGATGGGCAAATGATGTACTTCTTAACAAATATTTTTCTGTGAAGTTTTTATAGATTTTTTTTTTGCACTATTTTAAAGTTGAAGCTGTTTTATCAGCTTAAGGAAATATTAAAATAATTTTGAACTACGAATGGAAGACTCAAATGTATTAATATTATCAAAGTAATTGCTCCAATACTTGATATTAGTTATGACACCACATGCAACAGGTATAGAGAATTTCAAAGATGGAAGGACTAACTGAAATAGTTTAGAGTGCAAATTTTGGTGAGAAATTGCAAAATTCTGTATTTTCAAAGTAGGAATTGTTACACAAAACAAAAAAACCCACTAAACAGGTAATTTAGTAACTATTACAGTAGACTGCATATGTTATTTACTCACTTACAGCATACCAAAAAACCTTTCTAGTAATTCACATACTAGACTCATTGTTTAACTACAGCCTACTTTTTATATAAACGCAGTCTTCCAAAACAAAATTTCATGTAAACCAGGGCTTCATCACTCCTTATTAAGTAAGTATGTTGTTACTGATATTAATTATTGTTAACTATCATTATCATTAAAAGTGGTTACTATTCTAAATGTGCTGGATGCTGTTTTTTGTTTTTCTTTTTTTTTGTCTTTTAAGAGTTATCTATTACAAATCATTTTACTATTCATGTAGGCATACGTAATTTTATTTCTAATACTACATCTGGAAGAAAAAAAAGTAAGCTCTCAATTCTGTCACTCACATAGTCTTTTTCTGAATCTTTTTCATTGTTTCCTGCAACGTTTCTGAGCTATGAATATCAATAATAAGCTCATTTGCACTGTATTCATAGAGAATAATGCTTTCTGCCTGTACTTCATGGTTTTCAGATTATATGTCTGATTTATCAGTGTCAAGCTTTAATTTCAGCAATACACTTTGATTATCATACATTTCTGTTAGGCATATTACCACTATTACTGTACTTAAGGTGAAAACCCAGGCCCAGTTTTCACAGTCTTTATACACATTGGGATGTGAGCATCCTAGCAAAAATCAAAGTAAAATCTCACTAATCAGATCTGACAGTTGTGCTTTTCTGGGAAAACCAGTGACACAGTTCCTCAGTGAAGCCAGTGGCAAAATTACAGTGGAATTCAGTGAAGCGAGGATTCCTTATTCACTTCTAAACTGCACCTGGGAGCACACTGAGGAAATATAGAACTAAGAAATAATAATTAACTGCTCACACAATCATAAATGAGTGTCTTTTATTTTCCAAGGCTTGTAATTGAACAAGCAGCTTTAGTCTCTTCTTAGGAGTAGTGCTGAGTTAGGAGAGTTGCCAGTGAGGCTGAAATACAATTGATATCCATGGTTTTTTTTAGTTTCCATTAAAGTTTTAGTTTAGAACAACAGTTACTCTGTTGTTTTCCTCAGTATGTCCTTCATTTTAATTAAGAATTAGAAGTTAAAAAAAAAAGAATATAGCACAGTATAATATCCCAAATGTTCCCCAAAAAGGTCAGAATGAATCCAATATCTTATACTAATTGACTATATTTTACGTGAATCAATCCCTATCACACCACGATAACGAGTATTATAACAGGATAGAGAATATAAAATACTAAGATAACAGACTTTTTAAATATTAGTTTTCTTTGATTATGATGCACAGGGTCTTATAAAGGTACTTGCAAGAACTACCAGCACAACTCCAGCATAACACTGAAGTACTGCTTCTGTAGACCAAAATTTTCAAAACTGTTAAACATAACAGTTAGCATATCCCAATGAGAACAGTAACAGTAATCCCAAATAATACTTTTTAAAGTGCAGTTCCACATAAAGAAACAAATATGCCGGAGGCAGAACAATTTACAGCACCATGACACAAATGGATGCTTCCCTGGAATGACGTGCTATTAGAAAGGTCAGCTTTACAAGTATAGAGATGTGCTACCAATTTATTTTCATGCATTCTTAATAGGTTCTATTTTGTCTCTCATCTGGTGCAGAGGAAAGGTATTGATCCCCAAAAGGCATTCTAGTTGTTTACTCATAACAGAGAAGCAATTTGGGACAACTTATCTAGCTTATCAGACATAAAAGAGCTACATAAAGTCTAGGGACACAGAAGGTAGGAATGGTTATATAAAGCACCATTATTTCCCAAGTACGTCTGCCTCAGTTGCTGCCCACGGACACCACTAATGAATGAAGGCAGCCACCAACTTCTCCTGTGATTCTCTCAATGCAAAGTCAATTCTCTGACTCTCTTCAACAGTGGGCATCAAAAGGTTGTTATTTTTTCGAGTTACTCATATTTATTGATCTTCTGTCTAAAAAGGAACAACAGGTAAAACATTGCTACCCTATAGATAAATTGCTTATGCTGTTCTGGGGAGTGAATGTTTTTTAAAATAAGCACTGTTCATGAAGCATGCACTACACATGGTTTAATTTAAAAGCTTCTAGAAAAGTACACTGTCCTCACATACTGCTTCACAGACAGATCTGTCTCCAGTCTTTTCTGTTACAGCAGTATGTCATCAGTCATTCTCCCCAGCAGTTGCTATGTGCTCATATGTCATGTAGAAGCAAGAAAAACCTTGCTTCTACAAGGTTTAAGACAACCAACAAACTGGTTCATGCAAGAGAAATACAATTACTGCACAGCAGACATGCTCTTGGCCTGAATTGAAATTCCTCAGAGCATTGCCTAAATAGAACATCTAATCAGAAAGTGAGAATAAAATCACTTTTTGTCCACCTAACAGATGATTACAGCAGGAATGGTCACTTGCAGTCCTTTCACTTTGATTTGTTTATTGTGTTTGCATGACAAGGTTTCAGTTGCAGAAGAGCTACTAAGGAAAGGGCAGCAGCGACAACACAAGATGAACTGATCAGAGCACATCCATCTGTGCTGCTGTGGAGGGAGGAGGGACAGAATTCAGGAGAGAAATTGTGCCAATGAAAAACGGAGGAGTGGGGGAAAGGGGTTTTTAGATTTGGGTTTATTTCTTATTACTCTACTTTTATTTGATTGACAGTAATCAAACTAATTTCAAGCCAAGTCTGTTTTGCCCGTGACAGTAACTGGTGAATGATCTCTCTCTGTTCTTCTGTCAGTCCACGAGACGTTTGTTATAATTTCTCCCCTGCCCAGCTGAGAAGCGCAGTGATAGAGTGGCTTTGGTAGCCATCCAGCATCATGTCAGGGTCAACCAACAACAGTATGTTAAACTCCCATTTTTTGAGTAGTACAATCATGTTCCCCACAGCTTTTCAAATCACGTCTGCAGTCACTCACTTCTGTGGTTTCACAAATTCTACTCTGCTTTTCGGACAGTTTTTCAAATAAGCTAAAATGAAAGCGCTTCTTTTTTCCGATTCTACTGTCTGATAACCTAATAGCAGCTCCAAACTGTGCTTGGAGGAGTACCTTTAAAGAACAACTTCCTTGCCTGGTATAGCAGGATACTGATGAAGTAACAAGGAGTACTATAACATCAAGATTGTTAGTGGTGAACTGTGGACCAAGTGAGGCCTAGCATTTTTCTAATTAAAAAGATTATGGGTGGAAGAACAAATGAATGCTGGATTATGCCTACTTATAGTCAGACAGGCAATTTTAATTGGATGCCCTTTAAGGAGCAGTACACCAGCTTTTATTCTGATATGAAGCCCAAACATTGGAAAAAAACCTGTACATCTAAGCGCAGCATCACGCCATGTGCAGCTGACTCCTGAAAATGAACAGACGAAACAGGGTACCCAGGAGCTTTGTGAAGCCTGCAAAACATGTGTTAATGGTATCTGAATAGGAGCCTACCATTTACATAGCTCTGGCAAGAATTTTTCTACTGTGTGCTCATACTAGCTCAGATATGTGCTACCCAACTGCTTGCACACTGATCATAAGCTCAGTGTACAAAAATGATTAAGAATGGCATGAGTATTGATGAAGTACAATGTTTTTTATTATATATATCAGACATTAAGAAAGTTTGACTTCCCTACACCGACTAAATTCCTCAATGAATGCCATTGAGGTGGAAGAAGCCAACAAACTTCCACCTGCTGCTTCAGATTCAATTGTGAGAAACCCTTTGTCACTACTAGAAGTGATAGTTAAGACCATGTCTGAGATGTATTGAATAAACAAAATGAAGACTGCTTCACTCTTGCTGTTTATGTCAATTGTGATACATTGAAACAGAAAACTCTTCAGTTGTAACTGCAGGAAGACACTAATATTAATAAAGCACAAGCAACATTATTAATATTATTATTATTATTATTATTATTATTATTATTATTATTATTATTATTATTATTATTTTAACTCCATTAATTCTTAATAAAAGGTGGGCCTCATTGTCAACAACTACATAAAAATCAAAAATGTTCATAAGAAGTCTGACAACTTTCTTTTTATTAATATAGTTTTGTCACGGCTAATGAAAACTAAAATTTTGACATCTGTATTAATATTCATGGATGGGGAGCTATTTTCTAAAGAACTAATATTTCACTTAACTACTGCTAAAATGCAGGCAATAAAATTTAGTTCTCAAACTTACTGGTATATGAATAAAATCAAAGAAAGCAATGTAGGATTAAAAATCAAAAAAATCAAAATATTTTTTTTCTTCAGCCAAGATAATTCTTAACTGTTTGTCTATACAGCTTGAAATTTCTTTACAGAGTTCCAGGAAGGTTTTTGAGAGTCATGTTAATACAGGACCGGATCCAAAGGCTAGTGATGAAATCTGATACCTTTCCAATGACAGGGTAGAAGAGGAAATTTGATTTAGATCAACCCTGTCGGAAATTTATATTACCTGAATATCAAGACTGAAAACTGTGTCTCTGTTTTAGCTGCAGTGCTCTACAATAAGCAAAGAAAACTCTGAGTCTAAATGTAAAAGGATCTACTGATGAAGACTATGAAAAAGAACAACTAGCAATCTGATCTGTGAAGAAAATTAATAACATCTCAATTTTCAAAATATCAGGTTTCCTCTTGTGTTTAAACATAAAACAAAATGAAGTGAGGTTATGGCAGAGACAAGATTAGTAAAATAAATAAAAAAGTCCGAAGCCATACTCTACAAGCAGCTTGGAAAACTTGTTCTTCTCAACCTCTTAAAAGGAAAAAAGGTCATTTTACTCCATTTCCAAAATTACCACTCCAGATTGGTTCCTGTTCAGCATAAGGTTGTAAGTGGCCAAAAAACTGAAGAAAACAAACATCACACTGATCTTCAGGTAGAAGGATTCAAGATCGCAAAAGAAGAATTTGGAGAACTACAGACCAGTACCTCAACCTTATCTCAGTTTCTGGGAAGAGGTGAAGTGCATCGCCTTGTGGTCTCTTGTAGCTACAAAGACACAATATGACTGAAGCAGCCAGGATGGATTTATCAAGGGTGAGTCTTGCCTTACTAACCTCGCTACCTTTTGCAGTCAGATACTGGTACAGAAACTCATATTTCGGGTGAGGAGATGCCACTGGGTACCGCATATTCTGACCCCAGCAAGGTTAGGTACCAAGCAAATTGGGAGAATGCCATTGGTGGTTGGCTTATCTTTTATTCATATCAAATGAAATAGTTACTTGTACTAATCACGTGAACCATTGCTTTGGACTGACACAGCTCTCAGCCTCTCTTTGTTTGCCCTGTGACCTAGCCATGGCAGGGACTTTCTGCTGGGTTCACTCCTGAACATTGGAATCTGACTTGCATTTGTAGCCCAAATCTGGACAGCGCTTGGTCCCACTGGCTGTCCAACTCCCCTTCGGTCCATTCCACGGGGCAGGGGCTGCTCTGATGCCTGGGTGCACTGCTGACTTCTGGCAACTTGCTGCCTCCCAGGGCCCTTTCTGCAGAGCTCTTCATAGCTGGTCGTCACCTCTGAGGCCAGATTTTCCTTGGCTTTCGGGGAACCCTACAGGATTCCCATCAAGCTACTTTTCCATGTCCTTCTCCACTGCAGCCCTGCTCTCCAGCTCATTAACAGCTTCTCCCAGGTTGGTGTCATCCACAAACGAGTGCTTTCCCAACATCTAGGCTCTAATAAAGGCTGCAAACTGGATGGACACAACATTAGTTCAGCCACTAGTTAATATCTGCCAGCTGAAATTTGCACCACCAATCAAAATCCTGTGAGCCCATGCATCCAGCCACCGTGTCATCCAGCTATCTAAACTGGATCTCACTAATTCAGTGATAAGGAAACTCTGGGATGCTGTCACAAAAGCCTTGCTAAAATCAGGGTGCATCCAGACCCTTCCCAGAGACTAAGGGGAGGCTGACCTGCCTGTATAGCATGGATTGTCCTTATTATTCTTTTTGAGGATGATGTGATGTTTGCCTTTTTTCAAGCATCAGAAACTAAGCTGCAATCTTTGAAGATGACAGACATAAGCACTGCAAAGACACCAGACAGCTGCCGTTGTTGAGTTCTGTCTGTCCCATGGACTGGGAGGCTCAGAGCCTTGGGTGTCTTGAGGGCAGATTTTACCAGTAAAAACTTAGACAAAAATGTACCTCCACCATCTCCATGTCTTTGGTCACTTCCCTTGTAGCAATAGGCACACATTTTCATTAGCTTTCCTGTTATCAAGAAGTCCACCTTCACCTACAGTCTTTTATGTGTCTGAAGTCAGAGGCTCCATGTTCATTCACACTAGCTTTTTCTGACACTCTTGCTGGGCTTTTCACACAGTGAAATGAACCATTCTTGTGCTATGAAACTATCCTTCCACCTAGTCTCTACAGGACCAAGAAGGTCCTTGAAGAAATCAAGATCTATAAACTAAATTTTAACATGTTCCTAACAACAAGATCATGAATAAAACACTAATTTGGCTAAAGCTGTTTACTCTGAAGTATTAATTATTATCACTCACACTTTGTTCAACTAGTTAGTTAGCAATCCAGCATGGCAAAATACAATAGATGAACTCTTTCCACTCTCAGCACCTTATATGGTGCTTATGTGACCCTAATGCTTTTCAGTATTTTGACTTTAGACCATTGTATTTATTCAGCTCTGTCATTCACTGCAAGCACATAAGTTCATTTATCCCGCTTCTTCATCCCATCCCCATTCTGGACTTCAGAATCAAAAGTGACTGGCAGCTTTAAGAGATCTACTTCCCATAGTAGAAGGGCTTAGCTCAAGACACAAAAGCAGGTTAGGGTTCCCTCTCAGATCTCCTGTTGTAACCACAGGGTAGACTTCCAAAATTTCTGTTGCTCTCAGAACAGTGCTATCAATTTTCCTGGAATAAATCTACATTAAGGAACCATAAATCCTACCTGTAAATGGATATTGCAAGTGTTGTTATTAATATACAATTGCCTACCAAGGCCAGGTCATATAATCCATGATTATGTATTTCAGAGCCTTATTGGGACAATTCTACAAGATTATTTAGGCACTTAAAATTTTATTGGTTTCAGCACCACTTAAGCCATTTCAAGGACATTTGAAAATACAAGTCCTAAGCATGCAAGGGAGCGACTGTCTCCTGTAACTCAGCTACGTAAAATAAAGCTTATACATATTCCCTTATAATGATTTTAGGCCCACATGAGTCAATCACAAAGACTTTAGGAATTGGTAGGTAACAACTCTCCTAATATGTTTACAATCCCATTGTATGCTCTTCTTTAATCTATGAGCAGATAAATAAGTCTGTTTCCAGAATAACTCTTCAAGACTCCAGAAATTATTAAAAAGGTGCCTTTAAATGTAAAAGAATAAAAAAATTGCTAATTTACCCTTGACAAGACTGATAGTTACTAAAGGAAAACTACCAGTATGTCCTGGCTCTTCTGTCCTGCTTATATTGTTTGGTATTCTCCACCTTCTCTGCATGTGAAGTTTGCTGAAGAGTGACACAAGCCAGAGAAGAAAGTGAAGCTGAAAGAAACTAGCAATCTTATTTATTTATTTATAACATTTTTTTCTTTAAACAATCATGTCAGAAACCAAAAAGCATCATTAAACTGATGGACCATAACTGACTTCCTGGATTGAAGTAGGTTGATTGAATAATCAAATTCTAAGTCCTAATGGAAATAATAAACCTTATTTAGTCCAACCTTTCAAAAACAAAACAAAACAAATATATCCCACAACCCACTTAGAATTTTTATTGGATATTTTTTTACATCAAATGCCTAATGAGATGGCAAGCATGCATGAGTAATCACATTTATTTATTGTTCCTATTAAAGAAAATATGAGCTACAATTCTTTCAGTCAGAAATAAAAATTCTTCTGATGCCTAGAAAATAGAATAAATCTTTCCAACAATTTTAGAGTGAAAATAAAAGCAAACCTTTACTTGAAAGCTTTCAGGTACACAATATGGCAAAAATCATAGTAATTCTACAATTTTTATAAGGTTAGTTGATTAGTATACTTATCATATACTGTCCAATTAAAAGGTTAGTAGGTTAGGTAACAGTTCCTGGGGTCCTGCCCCACTGGAAGAAGTCCAGAGGTTTCTTTTGCCCTGCTTTTTTTATGTCTGGTCCAGATTCTGGCTGGAAAACAGAACATCCTTGTAGTTGGTTCTCTTCTTGGAATAAGACTAAATAATATTTAGGAATGTATTTATAAGGTTAACTTGTTGTTCCTAAATGTTGGGAAGAAAGATAGGAAAAGTAGTAGAAGCAGCAGACATGCTTTAGCAATCTACAAAGCTATCAATATATGAAAAATATAAAAAGCTAAAAATCTTAGGCATTACTTCCCTGATCAGTAACATTAAACTGGCTCTTTATTTTGATTTAAAGAAAGTAGCACGTTCAATTTGAACTTAATATAGGAAGAATAAATATCTGTCTTTAATAAAATGAACGGTTTCCCTTCTCTTATGTATATAGCACTTTTAATTCTTTATAAAATCTTTAATGGGTTTAATAGAAAAAATTTCACCTTAGCACAACGCCAAAAACGTCACAAAATACCCACTACTCTTGGAAGTGTAGCTGAATTGTTTTCAGGCATGAGCTGGAAAATGGTTTTCAGTTTTTGTGCAATAAGGACTGTATTTCCAGCAACTCCAACATTTAGTGTTGGAGGGCAGAAGTCTCAGTACACTTTTGAAAAATTTTCAAGATGTAAAAGTAGCACTGATATTGAATGAGCTAAATCTTAGTGCGGAGTAAAAATCAGTGGACAAATATTTGAATTTTGACATTAAGTGTACAATGCATTCTATTTTGTTGAGCTTGATGTCTTTCAATTTCTACTTCAGGCACCACAGGAATGGAAGCCTGTATCTATCCTGTAGGTTGCATACAGAAGGCCCAAGAAATCTGTGGTGACTCTTCGTTTGGTCTAAGAATTAAAGCTTTCCAAAGCCTGTCACTGAGATACAGCTATAAACCAGATAAGTGCTAAGAAAATAAAATTACCATGCACATTTTTCATAAAATTGTAGTATGTAGTATTTTGCTTGGCAAAAAGGGATATAACCTTGTGGCCTTTCAATATTTAAAGGATGGTTATATGAAAGACAGAAGAAAGACTTTTTACCATGGCCTGTAGTGACAAAGACAACTGGCACTGGTTTTAAACTTAAAGAGGGTAGGTCAAGGTGGGATATAAGGAAGACATTTTTAGTTATGAGGGGAACTGGAACAAGCTGCTTAATGAACCTGTGGGCATGCAGACTTCTTTCTGATGTATTTTTGCTTTTATATAAATAAATAACTTTTCCTCTAAAATCAGTTATTGTCACTAAAACTATTATTCTGAAACTAGGGATCTGCCCCTTGGACTGAAAATGGAACCACAATTCTTCCATTTTGTGGTTACGCGTGACAAAGCTGACTCATGGGCGTACAACTTCAGCGAAATTCTAGAATAAAGAGCATAATGTCAGCCTGTCTTCAGGCAGAATATCTAGCAGAGCCTTTCAGATATTCTGCAGCTGACAGGGCTTTCTACAAAAAGGGACAGCTGAAATGAACCTGAAATAAACTTTGATGCCCTATAGCAAACTCTGAAAACTTCAAAAATTATTTATGCTAAGGCTCTCTATGGTCAAGTGCTAGATGGAGAATATTTTAGTTCAGATTGCCTGTTACATTGCCCCCATATTACCAAAATTTTTTCAAATGCAACATTATTGTCATCTCCCCGTTTATGGATTTGACAATATATAATAGATGTGCATCTGTTTCTATGCTTTTTCTCACAACTTTAGAACTTCCTATAAACTCTCTCAGAGTCTCCTTAAAACTATTGTGGTGCTGTTTGCATAAAAAACCCCATCAATTAGGTAGTGCTGAGATCACTGCCAAGCATATTGATCAGTATTGCCTCAGTCTTGTACTCTGGCATGTCTGTTTCCAGCTGCTGCCTCACCTTAAACGTACATTGTAAACACCATGGGAAAAAGAGTTATTACTATTCTTTCATATACCACCTAGTAAAAGTGAGCCCTGGACCATGGTCAAGGTCTGATGACAGTGCAAATACCAGTATATTACAAGAAAAAAAAAACATAAAAAGTATCACAAAGCAAAACATTTCTGAAGCAGGTAATTATTTGAGCCATATTTTTAAAGCCCACAAACTGGTTAGACCATGATTCTTTCAGATCATACAAGCAGAACATCTCTTCCCCAACATGACATTTTTTGTTACAATTATTACATCCTACTAGTTATTACTGAGTATTCACGTCTGCACAGATTTAGTTTTCCCAAAGCAAGTTGCTCTGTAATTCCAATTACAACAGAAGAATAATACTAGAATTGTACCTGTCTGACAATGGAAATAACTACAGAAGAATTTGATGCTTCCTTTATTCCAGCCATAGTTTGGGACCATCTCAGCACCCTGAAAATCTCCCAAAATATTATTTAGGTAGCCATAGTGACCAGGATAAACTCGTAGAAGAAGCAGTCACCCCTAGAAACCACATTCTCACATCATGTTACTGATAATAACTGTGACTTGGGTCAACTCATATCATGTGTCATTATGATAAGTGGTACCAAGACAAGAATCACGGGATTATATATCACCAAATACATACTTTATTATATATTGCTATATATATATTATATATATTATTATAGATACAGTTTATTTATATACCTGTGAGGGAATACTGGAGATTGTGTGAGGAGGCACACAATCCACAATAAGCGAGGAGACGCACATCGTCTTTGTCATTTGAAAATACTTTTTAGTTAGCAGTCAAGACCCAATTATAGCCTCCAAAAAAGGTTTAGCCTTAGCAGTAAAACAGATTTTAGGGAGAGAAGTTTGAAAGATGACAGATGCTAAATGATGCAAAGAAAAAGTTAGTTTAGCTATCCTAGGATTATGGACAGCATGAGGCACTGTTTGGAAAAGAAGATTGAGAGCATGATCCAAAGTATTGTTCACCTGGATTTTATCACTAACTTCATTAAAGAAATAAAACTGAGCCTAAGCTCAGCATATAGCATATAGGCAACAAAGAAAAAATTTACAAATAATTGGACCTGATCTGTGAAAGTGACTGATTCAAAAAATTAAAAAATATATTTATTTTCATGGGAAGGAAATTTAACAGGACAGCACAGAAAAACAAACAAGACTATGTTACTAAAGAAATTATGAAAGATCTGGAGCTACTAAGACTACGTAGGGAGGACTGAACAAAAGGCAGGGACACTGTGGTAAGGTGCCACTGTCTCAGTCAGCGTTGTTTCTGAGACTGGCACAAGGAAGCAGAAGGGGAGTCAGAAGAAGAATTTTGGAATTAAAAGGTGGTAATATATTAGGATATTTCTATAAGCACTCCTTGTTTTTGAATGCTTGTTCCTCTTAAAAATGCAGTAAAATAATCGTCAGAAGTTGGTTGCCTTCATTTTAATATGAGGCATAGATATGGATACAGAGTTCCTATACCTCATTAAAAAATATCTTCTAGGAATATTTTTTTTTCTAGGGGAAGAGCAGTCTGTGGAGATTAACATCCATCTCACCAGAGAGTCTTGTTAGTGAAGTATGAAAATAAATCATATTTCTTCAGCACAAAGAGAGCTGTGAGCTACAACACAGAATATCTTTTTCAAACCATTTTTCCACACGATCTTTTTTATTACTGGCTTACCAACCACACAAAAGCTTACACAATGAATATAAATCATATCCATGAGGAATTTCTCTCTTTCCTAAAGGCTGAGAGCAGACACATACCTGTTGTTTTATTCTTCAAACAATGTGATGAATATTTTATGAGGTATGAAGTTCAGTCACTTCCATGAAAGAGACACCAAAGGAAGGCTGAGTCTCTGCCCTCCCATTTCCTCTCCTCTGGTTCACCTTCCACTCTTCCAAATTAACTTTCACACACATGAGAAACAGAACAGACTGTGGTCATACATACCCTCAGGAAATCTGTGACTTGTATGGCAATAACTTGTACTGTGTCACTTACATTGGTCTATGCTACTTAAAAAAGAAAAGGTTTTCGGCAGCAAATTCACATGCTTCTAATCTGTTTTGTCCTTGGGGAGGCCAAGGAAGGTGGTGGTTAACACTGTCCCAGAGCAGAGAGGATTAATGCCAATGGACTGAAAACTTGGGCCAGGTAAAGTTTCAGATCACTGCTGACAAAGCTCATGAGGTAACACAACAGATTGGAACAGTTACCTGCTTGAAGTTCCTTGAAGCATTTTTTTTTTTCTTCCAGCCTAGTTTTGACTCACAGGAAACTACTGAAGTTCATAAAACATAGATATTTCAAACTTGATTCTTCCCTACTAAGCAGCTCATGCATGATTTATGTCTGTATATAGCAGATGTAAGAGAACAAGACCGAACTGATTGCATTTCATACCTGCTTTTATCTGGGTATAAAGGACTGCATAAATAGCAAAATGAGAAGCATCAGGCCCATTTTCTTAAATGAGTAGCAGAAGAATCTTTTTCTGAAGCTCAGTCCATATTGTCAGAGGGGAAGTCAAATCACCACTGCACCGAGTGAAGATCCCTTTTTTCACAGATCATTGGTGGAATTTTTGTGTTTGTAGAAGGTAAAATAAAGACAAGTGAAACAACAAATACATTTCCTTTCAGTTCTGACAAGGAAATGATGACCTTCCCAATGCAAAACATTGTTCCTTGTTCAGTCTTTTTTTTT
>VZTF01009279.1:45509-69689 GCA_013397755.1 Cnemophilus loriae | reverse complement strand
AAAACAGGTACTGTTTTGCTATGGAGCTTAACCAAACGAATGCTGAAGTCACGGAAAGAGACTTTCAGCTTGGGAGTGAAAGCTTTTGCCTACATGGGTGAAAATTAGGGATGTTAACGACGATTCACAGGCTCAAAGTCTTAGATACTTGAAGCTCCAGAGCATCTTTACTATATAAGTGATGCAACAGTCAGAGCTAGCAGGGCAAAAAAGAGATAAGATGGAAAGTTTAAGTGAGCACAACTTAGGCTGACATTACAAAGCACACTGCCATTTTTGCTCAGATCACTGCCAAGACTACAATGCATTCCTGAGATCCAGGTGACATAGTGAAGATAGTCCCTTTAGATGTCCTTACCACTCCTTCTCGTCTTTCTCATTTTAAGATTATTAATAAAGATCCTCTAGTGGATCCTTAATCTAAACGAGAAGTGTTTTCTAAGCTAGAGTTCAGTCCCATTCCAGAGGTTTATTCTTAAAAGTACTGCTCAAGTTGCAAGTAAGAAGAAATTTCAAAAGATAAGGCTTGAGGGAGTAAAATGAGCATTTCTTTTTCCCATCTGTGGTTGTACTGTGCGACTTTATCAGAGACTTCTGAACATCTTGCTGATGAAATCAATAGGAATCCTTTTTACTCTCTTAAAAATGACTGAAAAGCTGAATTCACACTCTTTCCTTTTCTCACTGTCTAGCCACTCAAAATACAGTGACACTTAAAGCTGCTTATACTTTTTAAGTTTTGATTCAAGAAAAGCCATCCAACCTTCAATTTCCGTGCATCTGACAGAGAGCAAAATAGAGAGGAAGCACAAGAGAGAAAAGGACTAGACTAAAAGTGATTTGAGACACTAAAAATACTGTTTAATCTGATTTCTGACTCCTCAACCATGACCAGAAACCAGAAATCTTTCAGCACTTCACAAGGTTAAGGAGAAATTAGTTAGCATTTCTATTTTTCCATCAAAAATTACTGAGAATTTATTCTGTGATAAGACAGTAAATATTTTCAAAATAAATATATAACTTAGTAATCCAATTATAAGTGCTTCTAGTATTCTGAATGCTGTATTGTGACATATCTGCTTTGCTTCAAAACTTCAGTTTCAGTGGGCAGAGCTATTAGACATGAAGCTTATGTCTATTTATATTCTTTAAAGGTCTAAGGTTTGTTTCTTGATTTCTTCCTGTTAATTTTTAAAATCAGTAATTCAAGTTTGAAAGCAAAGAAAACCTGAAATTCTAGACAATACAGAAGAGAAGGAGATGACATCCCTGTGGACTGGGGAAAAGACAAAGTAATAGATAGAAACAGAATGTTTTTACCTAATAAAATATACTAAAATAAATCAAGCAAATGTGTAATTTAATTGTAGAAATTAATGCTGTGAAGTTTTCAAAAGATTCTGCTACCCATACTCTGAAAGTTTCCTATTAGGTCATGACAGTAGTACATCCAGATCCACTATAGCCCCTCTGGAAGTGGCTGTAGGAAGAATGAGCAAGTAAAGGATACTGTACGCACCTGTGTTCTCCTAGCATCCATAAGCAGTGGATTAGTACCTTCTTTCTGACTTCTGGCTATTTATTCATTTGCTGAGACCAATGTCGCTTAAAACTTTCAAATAATATTTCAGCAATTTTTAATGTAGCAAAACAGAGACTTTTATTTAAAACTGTTTTCTGGGGGAGGGGGTGTGTGTTTTATTCTTAATTTTATTTTAGTGATCTCTTACTGTCATCTGTTTAGTGCACTATGTAATGCAGAAAAAGGTAGAGAAAGAACACGATGCTATCTCTGACATTAAGTATATGCTTATTTAACAAAGTAGAGAATATTATTATGATACTCTGGGGCTTTTTTCAAGCTATTCTACTCTTACTTTTATTACTCATAAGGGAGAAAAAATATTGACCTAAAATGATAATTGGTATATATATATTTATATATCTATGCCTATATATGTATATATACACACACACATGAAATTGTCTTCTAAGTGCTTATTAAAATAATGAAATAACAGAGAGAAGGTTTAGATTTGATACTAGGAAGATGTTTTACACTGTGAGAGTGATGAGGCATGGAACAGGTTGCCCAGAGAAGTTGTAGATGACCCATCCCTGGAAGTGTTCAAGAGAGCAGGCTGGATGGAGCTCTGAGCAACCCAGTCTAGTGGAAGGTGTCCCTGCCCATGGCAGTTGGTACTCTATCATCTTTAAGGTCCCTTCCAATCCAAACCATTCTATGGTTCTATGATTAAGTTGGATTTCTTTTTTCCTCATTACACAAAAGATGAATAAAGAATGTCAAATGCAGCTGAAATAATTTGAAGCTCAAATCCATCCATTTTTACTTCCACAGAAATGTGTCTTTGTTCTCAGCCTATTCCATTTTCTGGTACCTCTTTTTGCAATAAAATACTAGTAAATATAGCCAGAGATACCAGTATTTCTATTTTTAAAACCAGTTAAATTTAGTTTAGGAAATCTCGATAGCTGTATCATACAAATGCAGTAGATGAACTATAAAGAAGAAGACAGTATCATGAACCATCTTCAAGAGTGTCTCTCAGAGTGAAATGTTCTATGGGTCTTTCAAACAGCTTTCTAAGTAAAACGGAAAACTAAGGCAACCATTCATTAAACATTTCACTGTGAGGAAAAAAAAACAACAAAGCATCCATACAAAAATAATGGCCTGAACCTCACTCCCAAAAGAGTAGATGCTTTCAAATGCAATATCAAGCCAATATTAAGTTACTATCAAGCTAATATCAAGTTAATGGGAAGAGATCCACTAATGCTCTCTATGCTTCTGAAATACCAGTTCCCAGAACAGCAATAAAAACCCCTGCAGCTACCTGTTGAAATGTTTTTGTAAATAGTGACTCCCTGTTTGAGTGAGATTCAGATGGATTAAAGCCACTGTGGTTCCTTGGTCCACACAGCAAAAAACAACTGTGCACAGAGGCAGGTGGCATCTGGACTGGCTAAACCTGGACACCACCAATCACTTCTCTGTTCTGGTACCAACAGCTGCTGTTAGCACATGAGGATGTGTAGGCAAACCAAAAATCTTTTCAGAAATGAGAATTCAAAGGCATAGATGGCTTTGTTGTCAGGTAATGATATCAGGAGCTTTTAACCTCCAGATAATGGCATGAAATTGCCTGAGGTCAGAAATGACTGAAAATTGTGACAATTAGATGGCTTCTTTGTGGCCTATAGGAAATGAATTGGTGGCCTCATTCCAGTTCTCTATCATAAAACAATTACAGCTAATGCTGATTGACATCTTTGATTGCAACCATGGCTCAGAGGCCAAGACTGAATGAGCCTTGAAAATAAACTGCCCTTCAACCCAGGAAAGACAATCCTCTGAGCCAGGGGTGAGGCACACACTAGACTGAGAAAAATGTACCTCTTTTTGCGCACTCTCCTGACAGAAACTTTATCTCTCCTACTAAATTTCAGTGCCTTCTGCTTAAGATGGAACAGAAAATGCAAGTCCTCTGGGAGGGTTTGGGAAGATATATTACATATAACTCTTTACGGATTTCACTCAAGCATGCAAGACTTCAGATGGTGTGGTGCTGTGGTGCTAAGTGCTGTGTGAGTGCTGTGCCCAGTAGTCCACTCTCCAAATTGCTTGCCATCAAAACAAATGGGACAGATGTGGGGGCCAAGAAGCACCACTATCAGTGTTTGACAGTGCATGAGGCTCAGTGAGACGAGGCAATAAACCTAAGATCAAGCAGTTAATGTGTGGCAGAAAAACGAGTAAAAACAGAGGACTGAGTCTTGGCTATAAGAGTGAGTTAAAGGCAAATAGTTCTGGGTCACACAGATACTTTATACCTTTTACTTATGGCATCACAGAAGTAGAATTCTGTGTGGGTGTCCATGTGTTTGATGCCAGTCCAGCATTACTGATGTGCAGTGGAAATAAGGAAGGGTTTTAGACTACATTTAGATGTAAGAAAAAACTCAATTTCCTGCCCAATACTTAGAGGATTTGTGACTAGTTAAATCCTATCCCTGACACAACTAGATCAGAAGATTTTACTTGAGGAGTTGTTCTTGAATCTTATAAAAGATTTCATGTGCTGGGAGACATCTCAAAACTCCTGTTCCCAACTGTTTATTTCACAGCATAAAGGTCAGTTTGCACTGGCTATGTAAAATATGAGCAGTGGTAAACACACACATTGATTAGCATTTGAAAATGTCATGCTAATAAAAATACAAATTAAAAAGAAAAAAAAGAAACTAGAAGTTAGAGTGATCCTACACAACGCGTAGTTAAAATGTGCTTCTTCTGAAGTAGTGGGTATTGAAAAAGAACACAGTAGAAGTCTGGAGAAGTGTATGACTCCATGTTGGCAGCTGTCCTTGACTGGACAGCCTTCTCACCTTCTTCTGTCTTCAGTTATAGAGCGTGGGCTGTGTCTGCTTGTCTTAGACACTGCAGTACAGTTTCAGCTCTAAGAAAATCTATGCAGCAGCAAAAATTCACAACAGTGCTTTTCCAGTAGACTGAAGCATTTCAAGCATAACTCTTGAAATGACCTGAGGCAAACCAAGAAAGATCAAAGAAACCTAGAGGAAATTACGCTAATGCTCAGATGAAGCATAATAAGCAACCCCAAACTGGAACTTATATAATCCATCTGCCTTTTCCTCTAAAGACAACAAATGTCTTTCACTGGTCTTACATTTTGGGAGGTTAAAAACAATGTATTTCTTTATCAGTTGGCCCACTATGCAAATTAAAAAGACCTACAGAATCACAAAATCACTTAGAATCATAGAATGGTTTCTTTTGGAAAGAAACTTAAAGGTCATATAATTTCAACCACTCCACCATGGGCAGGGATCCCACCCACCAGATCACATTGCTCAGGGCCCCATCCAAATAGGTTTTGAACACTTCCAGCGATGGGACACCCACAGCTTCTCTGAGCAATCTGTTCCAGTGGCTCAACACCCTCACAGCACTCTCAGCCTGTCTTTGCAGGAGAGGCNCACCTGGACTTGTTTAATTTCATGAAGTACTTGCAGACCCACTTCTCAAGCTTGTCCAGGTTGCCCTGGATAGTATCTCCTCCTTCTCTTGCGCCCACTGCACCACTCAGCTTCATGTCCTCTGCAAACTTGCTTAGGGTACGCTTAATATCACTGTCCATGTCATTGATTACACTACTGAAGAGCACCGGTCCCAGGACAGAGCTCTGGGATAGCACTTGTTACTAGCCTCCACATGGACATAGAGCCATTAACCACAACTCTCTGTCTGCATCCATTGATACAATTTCTTATCGATAGAATAGTGCACCCTTCAAATCCATGCCTCTCCAGTTTGGAGACAAGGATGTTGTGTGAGACCATGTCAAAGGCCTCACAGAAATCTCTATGACATTTTAAGGTTTAGACTGAAAAAGTCCTTTAAGATTGAGTCCAGCTGTTCACCCAGCACTGCCAAGTCCATGATTAAATCATGTCCCTATGTGCCACATCTGTATGACTTCTAGACACTTCCAGGTATTGTGACTTAACCACTTTCCTGGACAGCCTGTTCCAATGTTGGACAACCCTTTCAGAGAAGATTTTTTTTTTTTCTAATANGCAAACTTGCTTAGGGTACGCTTAATATCACTGTCCATGTCATTGATTACACTACTGAAGAGCACCGGTCCCAGGACAGAGCTCTGGGATAGCACTTGTTACTAGCCTCCACATGGACATAGAGCCATTAACCACAACTCTCTGTCTGCATCCATTGATACAATTTCTTATCGATAGAATAGTGCACCCTTCAAATCCATGCCTCTCCAGTTTGGAGACAAGGATGTTGTGTGAGACCATGTCAAAGGCCTCACAGAAATCTCTATGACATTTTAAGGTTTAGACTGAAAAAGTCCTTTAAGATTGAGTCCAGCTGTTCACCCAGCACTGCCAAGTCCATGATTAAATCATGTCCCTATGTGCCACATCTGTATGACTTCTAGACACTTCCAGGTATTGTGACTTAACCACTTTCCTGGACAGCCTGTTCCAATGTTGGACAACCCTTTCAGAGAAGATTTTTTTTTTTTCTAATATCCAATCTAGACTTCCCCTGGCACAATCTGAAGCTGTTTCTTCCAGTCCTAACAACCGTTACTTGAGAGAAGAGACTGACACCTAACTGTTGTTCACAAATAGTTTTTTTTTTCAGTAGGTTATGAGCTGGAACTGTGTTTTCCTGCACTACATTCACATAACTATAGACAATGTGCTTAGTTTAACTTAAGATATGACCACTCCTTCACTGAGATGTAAAAATGTGGCATGTAAATATTCTTAACCTATTTCAGTAGGAAAGTATAACCAATTAGCTTAAATTGCTTTCATATTTTATATAATTCTGATCTCAGACAAGGTACTATTTGACTAAATGCAAAATGAATGGAGAGGGCCCTGGATATCAGGCTGGCAGAATGATATGTGATCTACTTTTTGGTATTGTTAAGACGTAAAAATTAAAACATTTCTACCCCTTTCTTACAATGGTTGTGCTGTCACACCCTCTAATATTTTAACAGAGGATCAAGATGCTACAATTTATATGCTAAATGAAAGAGTCTTGAGTAGTTGTAATTATTGTTCACTGACAATAAAAGAGAGAAATAGCAAATCCTGTTGGTTATTGTACAAATCCAAACAGATTAACAGCATATTATATGAACAAAAGAAACGTAGAGAACAAATACTTAATTTTCTATTTTAAAGTGTCATTCTAATAAAATCCAAGGTAAAAATCTCAAGACTTAGACTTAGTCACCTTGATATCTGAAAGTCTCATTAAAAGACGATACAGAAGCAGGAAACATGTCAGGCTTGATATGAAAAAATATACTACTTACAGATAATAATGCATATTTATTAATATAAAAAAAAAAAAAGTTGTTACAGACTTAATAACAAACACCCAGTCAGTAAAAAATCTGTATGAATTCAATTGTTTTTGAGCCCACGGTGCTCCTAATTTTTTTTTAATTTTTTTTTTTATTTATAACTAAGGAATGCTAACTCCACTGTTTCTCTTTTCTCTGAGTGGGTATTTCTACAAAGTCTTTTCATTTAAGGAGTTAGCAGCCTCAGTAACCTGTATTACTAAGATACCTGAAAGCTACTAAATGTATTGTCTACCGTTTCAAACACTGGAATTGTTCATAAAATTATACAAATGGTATAAACATTAATGGTTAATGACTCAAAAAATTGTTAATGTGCAAATGCAGTGGGTGCTTTGCGGAGGCCAGGTTTGCAGCCCCTGTCCCCAGAAGAGGGGGAGGAGGAGAGTTTTTTCTGTGGTGGTGAAATCTCTGATCCACATCAGAGAGAGCAGATGAACACCCACCACCAGAGCCCACAAGCTGGGTTTTGATCCAGATAAGGGAGAAGGCAAATAAGAAGCAGACCCTGCTGAGGCACCACAGTGCTTTTAATTACACCAATGTCCTCCCTTACACAACTGGCTCAGGTGTAAAGCTCTCTTGGGGAGGTACTGCGACATTCTAATCTGCTGCAAGAGAACTACTAACAAGAACCTGAGTTACTCTTGCCTTCAGGGGCAGGTCTGCTGAGCTTCAGAAACGGAATTTCTTATTCTCCAGTGCTCTTAATGAATTAAAAAGTTGTCACCTGTGCTGTTTTCCTCTTTCTTCCTAAAGCTTTAAATTTTCAAGGACGATTATGGTCTGTGTTACATTACAACTCAGTAAAATTTTCATTTCATGTAAGAGGCAAGGTTTTGATTGTTGTGGAGCTGCAGGGGTAGCCTCTGCAACTAGAAACCAAGGCTGCCAATGCAGAACACTGTCTGTTGCAGTAGACTGCAGAGCAGAGCAGTTCCTGGTCCTTGCGGAGCCCACTAGCCATGATGATGCTGTTGCCTCTGTGATAACATTTCTAAGAAAGAGTAAAAAAAAATCCTGCAGAAAAATCGTGAAAAAGAGGAGTGAGAAAATGTGAAAGAGCCCTGTAAGGCGGCAAGGTCAGGGAATGAGGGGGAGGAGAAGATGCTCCGGGTGCCAGAGAAGAAATTCCGGGCAGCCCCTAGATGCAAGTTGGTGATGCAAGTTGTTCCCCTGCAGACCATGGAGGTCCACAGTGGAGTAGATATCCACCTTCAGCCCATGTAGGACTCCATGCCATAGCAGGGGCATGCCTGAAAGATGCTGTGTAGAAAGGTCATACAGGACCATGTTTCTGGCAGCAGCTGCAGCTTGTGGAGAAGAGTCCATACAGAAGCAGGGTTTCTGACAGAAGATGTGGCTGGTGGAGGATCCTTTCTGGAACAGTCCCTTTCTGAAGAACTCTACTTCTGTGGAGAGCTTCCACACTGGAGTAGTTCTGAAAGAACTGTATTCTGTGGTGAGGATATCCCATGCTGAAGCACATGAGCAATGCAAAGAAGAAGGAGTGACAAAGTGTTATGGATTAATCTCCATTCCCCATCTGGCTGCATCACTCAGAGAGGAGGTAGAAGGATTTGGAATGGAGGAGTAAAGCTGGGAAAGCCTGGGAAGAAGCACGGTGGTGGGGGAAATTGAGAGAGGGGGGTAGGGTTTCTAGTTTTGTCCTTGTTCACCACTATTCTACTCCTTTTTAAATTTTCCGTATATAAAATCCATCTTTCCCAAGTTGAATCTGTTTGGCCATGATTGTAACTGGTAGGTGATCTCCCTGTGTTTGTAGCAACCTACGAGTTTTTATATTTTATTTTTCTGCTCTGTCCTCTTGAGGAAAGGGAGTCAGGGAGTGACTGGGTGGACATCAGTCATCAAGACCAGATCAACCAACAGAAAGCTGTAGATTACCTTTGAAGCAACTTCCACCTTTGGAGAAACTACAGAGTTGCTTCTCCCCACTATGTGAAGCAGCAGTGGAACTAATAGAATGAGAAAGCGGAATACATTCCCAAATACAAAGAGAAATCCAACATGTCCACCTGCTTTGCTAGCGGAAAAACTACCACAGGAAACTAAGAGAAAGATTAATGTTCTAATTTGACAGAATTTGTCACAATGAATCATAACTTTGTCTTTCAACTGGAAACACGGTTATCATGGTGATAGAATTGCAACACAAAAAAGGTAGCAGAGGAAGTTCCAAGTTCATGGCTTTGCTTAACAAAATCTATCTTCTGTAAATATATACACATATATATATAGTCTGCAGGCAGAATTTCTAACACTGTCATGCATGCCTTTGAATGTGGTTTTGCCCATACAGGAATAATGTATAAAGATGTCCATATAAATACATGAAATACACACACCATTTTACCATTTGCATATACCATTTGCACCTTTAGTTTCCCTTATGTTTTAAGCTAGCTCTACAGCAGTAGAGGAGTATGTTATTCTAAAAATACTTTTTTTGATCTTTCATTCCTTGAACATACCTCATTAAAGAGAGAAACCTGTAATACTGAACTCTATTAGTACTAAACATATGCTACTGTTGAATGGCTATTTGACAGGATGACTAGCACTATCTTATTGTAGTCTGTGCCTAACCAGCCCTTCCAATTTAATCGCAGCAACCCATGAAATACAGTAATTGTCAAGGATACCAACAGTGTCAGATTCTACCCTGAAGTTTCTGGAAACATCAGTTGAATATAATTTGAATGTCTGAAACATAAATAGTTGAAAAAAATTGTGTTGTTCAACGTACTTCATACATACTATCTTATGCATTAATGTCTTACAATGTTTTATAGCCTTGATCTTAACTTCTACAATTAAGAGGGATGTTTAATAATGTTAATAACATGTATATTTCCCTGAATTAATAGGTTTCAACCAAACAATTTGCATTGCAATGTTAGTAATGGCATCACTATTATGATTATGATTATTATTATTACATTTCAGCTTTTTTCAGGAAGTTATTTTCACTCAGAAAACTTTGGAACACTGAATCTGCTATGAGACACTTGAAATTTCACTTGTCAAGCTACAGAGATTGCAAAGGACATTTTAAAGGTGATTTTATTGCATGACCACATATTAGAAGATTTCCATTCCACCTCTTGCCTTTTTGTAGGAAGAAAGAATGGGGTATTATTCAACTGACTTGGACAGCTCATCTGAAGCTGCTAAAATGTATCATTTCCAATGCTCACTAGAGAGTTCTTAAAATGTATACTATTTATTTGACAGGCCATGAGATATTGTTCACATCTAGTTTAGAAGCTTACATATCTTAATGTACACTGGCTGCTAAGTATGTTTGCTTTGACAATCTGTATTGAACTGTTCCCAACTAGAATAGCACCATCAAGCTGCATCACACTGAGGCAGTCGTTTGTTCATTCCCATCTCATCACAGGATGAATCTCTTGTAGTCTCGGAGGTGTGCAAATACATGTTTTCTTCACAGTGCCACAACAGATCAACCCATAAGAATAGAAAAGCAACCTCTCATAAAAACTGAAATATAAAATAATGGAATTGTAAAGAAAGAAAGTTCTAAGTGCCACTTGAATTCAACAAAATCTTCAGACAATCAAACTACAACCCGAACCATTGTTATGTCCAGAAATGTCTGTGAAAAAGAGTGGAACATTTTAAATGTGTCTATGGTAGGATAGAAATCTAACCCAACAGGACACTCTGAGAAAAAGCAGGAATAAGAAGAGACCTTTATGTCAATTTTTTATGTAATCACGCTTTGCATAGCAAAGGGTTGAGAACTAGAAGGAATGACTCAAATAACTTGGCATTTCCCTTGACACAGTGATCCATCTTTTTGTTTCTTCTATTTTTTCTCTTCTTTCCAAATTATCTATTTCTGTGAAGTGATCAACATTCAAAGAGGTTTACAGATTTTAAAAATACTTGAAAAATATTAAAAGAATGTTAAGATTAAGGGCCTTGATTGCTAACCTGATCTAGATAGGATGTTTTCTGCTTTTCAGCTGCACCTTGACTTGTGACAGGGAAGATTTTACTGAAGAAGTCACAGTGTTATAGGATTTAGCTTCTCTTGTCAGCAACAGGATACTTGTGTTGACAAACTCAAGATGTCCCTAGGTCTTTCTCCATACTTGTCTTGGCTTTACCTCATCTTTTTGTAAGATCTCCTGTAATGAAACAATTTTTTGTAACTTTCCCTAGGAGCTCATCTTTTTTTATTAGGGAGCATGGTGGTGTTTGGTACATTTGATTTCCTTTGTCAGCCTGCTGAAATTGCTAGACAATTGAAATTTATTGATTGATGAGGTGATAAAATGATGCATAGAAGGATAGAACCTGAGAGATAGAAACTGAGTTAGAGAAACAAAGTTCAGAAGAAGTGCCTCTGTTTTTAATTGAAACATAAATTTGAGAAACAGGATTATGAGATTTCATTTCTACAAATGCTTGTGGAGGTGAGTTTTAAGAGTCAAAAGCTCTCTATACTGACCCATTCTGGGTTGGTATGTCCCATTGTGTAAAGTTTTATTTACGTAATCTAAGGGCAGTAAAGACCCAAAGGGGAGGACCACCTGTAGTGCAGAGCAGAGAAATGGATAGTTTCAATATGCACTACTGCCAACACAATTTGCTTACATCATAAGCTATCAGATGTAGAAAAATCTGTTAAAAGAGTGAAATGGGATAGAAGAGTAGAAAAGAAAAAAAAGAAGAGGAAGTAATCATTGATTTTCCAGTGAGACAATATACTAATTAAAGGATCAGTATAGTGCCAGCCACATTCCCACAATGTTTACACAGGAAAAGCAAGACTTTCTTTATCTCAGAGGTCTACTGACTAGATTTTCCCTGATTTAACTATGCAAACAGATTTTACCAATAAGAATTTAAAAAAATACGATAATTATAGTAAAATTAATCACCTGACCCCAAATGGAAAGCGAAAAAGATTTATAGAAACTTGTTTTCTTTCAGGAAGTGTTTATCATTATAGTTTCAAAAACCTAAAGATGTGACTAACAATAAAAAGACAATTAAAATAAAAAATGCAAAGGATTAAAGGTTCATTTTTTTTGCTTTCTGATTCTTAAGACAAAATCTTTTAAGTGCCTTTTCCTACCACTGCGAATCACAGAATACCTTAGATAGAAATGAACATTATCTTTTCAAGTATTTACATGGCTTAGCAGCCTTTTATTCTAAGAAGATGACAGCCTCTAAATTAAATTAAAGAAATTACAAGTAACTTAAGAGAATCATTCAAAATACCAGATTTCAAAAAAAGGAAAAAATTGGATGAAGAAAAATCAAAGAGAAACAAAGTTGTAGTAACAGGTCTGAGTCTGTCAAGCTCAAAATATCCTCAGTAAATCACAAGAGCAGTCAAAAACTTGATCAACTCATCTCTGAACTCCCAGATATGCTCACTTCTCACTTCATTTAAGAAGACTACCGTAAACAATCTTAGATTAACTTGGAGCTATCAGTCTATTGCACATCTATAATAGCCCTGGAAGAAAGACATGGTATTATTATCAGTCACTCAAAGCCTCCAGATCTAAAACACACAATTGCAGCCAGGTCTTCTCAGAAGGCACAGCATAGTTAGATAGTTTACATAGCATATTCAGCTTTTGTTGTGAACAGAAAATGCAAGGCTTTCATGATATGAACTCATCAAATTTTGGAACATTTTCATTTTATGCTAATACTCATGGAAATATCCCGAGTTTGCCATGTGTATTTGTATTATACTTAAGTTTCTGTTATGCAGAAACTTTAAAGGGTAAATACTATTTGTTGAAAACAGAATGAGATAGACTAGTATAACCTTGGTGGAATCATTTTATAACCATGTTATAAAAGGCTAAAAACAGCACTGATATAAAAGGCTAAAAACAGCACTGAAATATCCTGACAGACTTTACTTCTCATCCACTAGCCTTAAATCAAAGTAAAAACTGAAACAAAACAAAACAGAAAACAAGTTTTCCCTGCAAAAAGTCCCACAAACAGTAAACCTTTAAAAAATATTGCCTTATTTTTACTGTTTGAAGAATTTCTTTAAGCTTCCATGTACTGAAAAGAGTCTCTTACAAAAATATTTGAGTTGTTCATTAGATGACCAGGGCTGCCCTTGTTCTCCCTCCATTCCCCAAAAGAGCATTGGGCCTTGATAGCATACCAATTGCCTTGCGCCATAGTGCTACTATGAAAAATTTGAGGGAAAATAGGAAGATCTTGACTTGGCAGTTAATTTTCCCTCTGCCTCTTGGAGTTTTTTCCTAAGTTCATTGGCTAGTAAAGCAATTTAAGACTTTTGAGAAAGGATTTCTCCCACTAGCTGTTTGTAGAGCTCCTAATTTTTGGCCCATTTTTTCAGCCAGAAGAGTACGATGGAAAGCTGGAAACAGCCTTTGATGCAAATGATGAAAAGTTTGAATCCTTATTGAGACAACAAATGTAACAACAGTTTAAGTATACTTAGTTTTTATAGTACAGACCACAAAAGACTACTACAAATAAGGGACAGCAAAGAGAAAAAATAATATTTGCTGAAAGGCAAAACAATAATTTCATGCGCCTTTTGCTTCTTGTGTTCCACATACTACACAGTTCGAAAGCTTTGACTTCTGTCACTGCTGACTTCTATATAATAGCTAACCTTTCAGTGAAATGCTACAAACAATTTCTTTTAAAAATGGATAAAAATCTGAGTCTTAAGGAGATAAATATTAGTGAAGCATAAACAATCCTGATGCAGAAGTGACTCCAATTTCTCATTAATATCATCAGAATAAAGCTACCATGAGAAATACAGAAACATGAGAAGAATGTTTTACAAGGCTGTAGATTTCTATACAAAAATAAAGTGAAACTAGAAACACAATCCAATATATAATGTTATTTTAAACACTTTTCTTCTCACTATATATCAGCATGAAAATTCCTTAACCGTGATGGGGATGATGAATTGCAACATTGTGTTTATGAAATTGTTAGTCATCTTATTTCAGTCACTTGTCCACTTTTTTTCCCTTTTATTTTTAAAAATTTTTTTAGTTCTTCAACATTAAAAACCACAATATGTTAAAAATCTATTAATTAAATTACTAGTTTTGACTTCAGAGAATAATTCAGTTGCAGCAGTAAGTGGTCAATATGTACTTTTCCCAATGGTTACAAAAACAATTCTGTTGCAACTAATTTTTCTGAAAACAGGCATATTACAATGGTAGTGCAGCTATGAAATAGATACAGATAAAGCTGACCTGCATCTGTCTAAGTGTACTCCAAACCTAGAAGTCTGGAGAAATGAATGTGAAGACAGTTTTTCTGTACTTCTGTTTGGGCTGTCTTTTACCCATGAGGTCATATCTGGAGATTGTACAGTCCACATCACAAGGTACAGTGTCACCTGAACACTGTTCTAATGTTTCCTGAGCCAAAACTTCAGGACAGTTTTGAATAAATTTGGTAAATAAAATATCACTTCTTACTCTTTACCAAGGAGAAAATCACCCATAAGCTGGTAGAGTCTGCACATAATCTTGATTGCTAAATTTAGTTTTTACCAGAGTGCTGCGTTCCTGCATAGTTTTTAAGATTTTGACTTAAAAACATAAAAGCTACAGCAACACACAGAAAAAAAGAAACAAAAGTGTTCATGCTCTTCTCCTTCTCTTGTGAAACATCCGTCAAAATCAGGTAAGACAGACTGACTTTCGGTAATGTTTTAATGTGTCCTTACCACATTGCCTTATGTTAGGTCAATTGGTTTCTACAGAGGTTCTAAGGAATGAGATGGATTGTTTAAACAGGATTCTTAGAGATGAAAGCGAATTCTCAGTATCTAATAATAAAACAAATACTATGGTAAACAGGCAATCAGCCCTAAAATTCATACACCAAACAACCTTTTAATATCATAACTTACATAGATGCCACTAATCTCTGTTAACCTAATTATTTACATTTTTTTCATTGCTCTCACAGTGGTTATATGCTATTGGGTGCAGAGGTTCTTCTTGCTATCACAATGTAAGGAAATAACTCAGCCTCTTTTTTTAAAAACATGTTTTCTCTAAAGAAAACAATTTACTGCACAAAATAAAGAGCTGCTCAGAACTAAAATTGCAATGGTCATCTGCATTTGTGATTGTGAAATAGATTTTTTTGGATGAAGGCAGCAGTGAGATAGAACCTGCAATTGGAAAAAGCCTGAAAACTGTCAGTAAAAAAACCCTCTTTCAGGAGACCTACCTGTTTAACGTTTTTAAAAGTCCAACACTTCCTCTTTATCCCACAAATCTTTTAGCCACTGGGTGAAGTCAAAATACAGCACTTGATCATAATAATCCCAGCCTCTCATGGACAACAGCATCTCTCATGGCACTACACTCAGAATGCTTGAAACGGACCTGGAAAACACAGATATTCTTACATTTTTATTGAAACATACTCAACCATGTCTTAGTATAAGGAAACAGGAGCACTTAACCAAGGACTACATTATAAAGGAGTATAAAGTCAAAAATATCACTTGGTAAACAAGATGGGGACTGAGAAGCTCGTGTTCCAGACAATGTGTTTTAGCTGAGTATATGCAATTCTATTACACTTACCAACCCATTAAAACTGTCAGGAATAAGAAATGGTATTTATCTCTTTAAAAAAAATTGCAGATTTTCAGACTTCTTTTTAGACTTTTAAGTCTTTTCTCATTTGAATTTCAAAATTAATATCTTCTTCTGAACCGGACAGATACTTATATGAGAAAGGTCATGGAAAGGTTTCAGTACAATCATAATTAGTTGTTGCATGAGAGCTTTGCTGAGTACCATTTTGTTCAGTATCTTTGATGGAAAATTGTAACATGCAACAGGATGATGCAATGCAAACTCATACCAATAGCATGCTCTTCTCTTTACTAAGTAAAACAAGTAAAGAATTCAGATGACATATTGAAAGATGGTTAAAATATTTATCTACCACTCTGCTTCCGTCTAGTTGCAATATTTCTTGAAAAAATTTGCTACCATTTATAAGTACTTGTCAGTAATTCACAGAATCACAGAACCACTTCTGCTAAAGCAACTAATGAGCAATGCCGCCTGGAAAAATGCTTTTGAAGTCACTGGGGTCAGCCAGTACTGGTCACTTTTTAAGTACCATCTCCTAAGGGCACAGTAACAGGCAATTCCAAAATGTCAGAAGTCAAGCAAGCAGGACAAAAGGCCAGCCTGGCTGACAGGGATCTTGTTTTGGAGATAAGGCAAATAAAGAAAGGTGTATATGGGAGCAACGTCAAGTGATGCGGGAGGAATACAGAAATGCTGCTTAGCACTGTAGGGAGAAAATTCATTCAAAAATAGTTACAGAGCTGGCTGATTTCATTGCAAAGCCTCTCTTGATAATTTTTGAATGGTCTTGGGAATATGGAGAGGTCCCAGCTAACAGGAAGCTGAGCAACATTGTTCTAATCTTTAAAGAGTGAGAAGAATGAGCCTGGAAAATACAGGCCTGTCAATCTCACTTCACTGTCTGGTAAGGTTATAGAGAAAATTATTCTGGTAGATATTGAAAAACACCTGAATGACACCTGAATGACAACACAGTCACCAGCATGGCTTCTTGAGGGGAAAGTCCTGCTTATCAAACCCTTTTTCTTTTTAAGAAAGGTAACCCATCTAGTTCATCAAGGGAAGCCAGTTGATGCAATCTTCTTGGATTTCAGTAAAGCTTTTGATACCGTGTCTCACAGAAGCCTTCTAGACAAAAAGGTCCAGTGTTCAGCTGAATAAACACATCATGAGATGGGTGAGCAACCTGCTCACAGGTCAGGCATGAAGGATTACAGTGAATGGAGTGACATCAGACTGAAGAACTGTCACTGGTGGCCTTCCCCAGGGCTCCATCCTCAGCCCTGTGCTCTTCAACATCTTCATTGATCGCATGGAAACAAGACTGGAAGGGATACTAAGTAAATCGGCAGATCATACAAAATTGGGAGAAGCTGCTGACTCTCTCTAAGGCAGGGAGACCCTGCAGAGAGACCTGGACAAATAAGAGGGCTGAGCAATCATCAACGATATGAAGTTCAACAAGGGCAAGTGCCAGATTCTGCACATGGGACAGAGAAATCATGGATGTATGTACACACTGGGGAATGAGATGCTGGAAAGCAGTGCCATGGAAAGGGACCTGCAGGTCCTGGCTGATGGGAAGTTGAACGTGAGNNNGTGCCACAGTATAAGAAAGATATAAAGCATTAGAGAGTGTCCAGAGAAGGGCAACAACGATGGTGAAGGGCCTTGAGAGGCAGCCATACGAGGAGTGGCTGAGGTCACTTGGTCTGTTCAGCCTGGAGCAGAAGAGGCTGAAGGGAGACCTCACTGCAGTGATAACTTCCTTGTGAGGGGAAGAGGAGGGGCAGGCACTGATCTCTTCTCTGTGGTGAGCAGTTACTGGACACAAGAGAATGGCCTGAAGTTGAGTCAGGGCAGGTTTAGGTTGGATATTAGGAAAAGGTTCTTAATTCAGAGGGTATTTGGGCACTGGAGCAGGCTCCCCTGGGAAGTGGTCACAGCACCAAGCCTGACAGAGTTCAAAAGTTGTTTGGACAATGCTCTCAGGCACATGGTGTGATTCTGGGGATGTCCTGTGCAGGGCCAGGAGTTGGACTTTGAAAATCCTTGTGGGTCCCAAATCTTTCCATGACATCCAACCTGAACCTTGCAGTTCAAGGCTATGTTCTCTTATGCTGTCCCCGGTTTCTTGGGATAAGAGGCCAAGCCCTATCTTTCCACAATTTCCTTTCACATACTTGGAGAGAATTATAAGGTCTGTCCTCAGCTTTCATTTCTCCAGTGTAAACAACCCCTATTCACTCAGTCACTTCTCATATGACTTAAAATTCAAGCGGATATTTCTGTTACATTCTAGCTCGTTTTTCTCAGAGTTCAAACTACAGTGTACCTACCTCTTTCACTAAAAGGATGAATAATTTAGATGAGATGATTTTACTTAATAAAGCTATTTTACCATCTGTTCTCTGTCACTCAAATGTTTAGACCGGTGCACAGATATAATGGAGAATACCAAATGGCACTCAGATAATGGTAAGCTCATCCAGTAGATACACTGATCTACACTTTCCTTAAGAGCCCCAATTTGTTAATTCAGTCCCTGTTGAAATTTAAAGAGTATTGCTCCTAAACATCTCAAAAGTTCTGTGTGTTCCCCTTCCACAAGTGTTGTATATGGTTTTTAATAGAGAGCAGGAAAACATGTGCACAGAGGTGAGTGTTAATTCCATACATATGTATATAAGATAAAAAGAAAACATTCTGTCCACATTGAGAAATATCTGAAAGAAAATGACAGTAAAACTAGTTTTGCAAAGTATTTCAGAAGCTAACATATAGTATGGCTTCTCAACAAATTAAACTTTTTAGCCTGCAACAACTGAACTAAAATGAGTGGATCAAAAGAGAAACTGTTGTTCAGCCTTCATCAATCATTAGCAGATGTTGCACAAACAGAAAATGCTTCTAAAAAAGGGACAAGATTGAACTTTGCCCAGTTTGGAAGTGGGAGTTCAGTGCATCTGAAGCATGACACATTACCATGAAAATCAAAGTTTCCAAGCATAAAAAATTTATCATCTGTGACTTCAAATGGAAGAGCAACCATATCCATGGTTTTAGGAATGTACTGGACTAAATGACCAGGAATTACAGCATTATCTTTCATCACACACCAGGTGAGATGAATGCAGGAAAAGTTTAAGATTAGTGGAACATACTTCAAAAATCAACTGAATGTGTTGCATTGGGATGCTGGTGGATTTTTTAAATCTAATCCAGTGCAGACAGATCAGTCACTGATTGATGCATCGGTCCCCACGATCAAACACAGAACTGAATTTTACTGAAATTGAGGAAGGAACACACTAATACGTATCAGAATAAATCTATTATGGAACTCAAAATACATGGGAAAGGATGCTTTTTCTTTGTTTGTGATTTCCATTGTAACACCTCGGATGGAGCAGCAAGAAAGTTTTCTCCAGAAGCATAATATCATTGACACTACTAAGCATAAAGGAGTATAAACAAAAAGTAAAACTTTTATGAGTATCTTCCAGAAATGCACTGGAAAATTTTATTAAATTGTTGTCATAAAATTCTCAGAATATGTCAGACTGTGTATGGCCAAAGTTAAATACTCCTAATATTTATCTAAAATTGTGTGATATTTTAACATTTTACAGTGAAAGAAATTAACTAAGATTTCAGATTTGGATGCATCAGGACTGTATGACCAACTTTGATCCTTAATGTAAGTGACAAAGACAAAAGAGAATATAATTGAAGGATAAATCAGCTGGGTAAAGACTCAGATCTCCAGAAACTAGAATTTGATAATAGCATAGACAGGGAGCATTCCTGGGTCAGAAAAAGGGAAACTGGGCTGAAATGGTCAAGATGAGAACTGATGCCTGACTTTGACCGTTTACTTCTCTAAAGTGACAGGCAGCATGGAGAATAGCAATTTTCAGTTACCCTGAAGTTGCAAAATAAAGCTTAAAACTAACTATCAATAAGATAAAAGAATGTAAAGGTATGCACACAGGATGATAAACAGCTGGAACCAGTGGAGAACCAGATAAAGAGGCCTACAGTGGGTTTCTTTGCAAGTTACGTAACAAGAAGCAACAGTGCATGCCTCAAGAAAAGTTCAAGGCAGGGCCACTTACAGTTTTGGAGGCTCTCAGGGAATAAAACCACCAGAAACTCCTTTAAACAATGCTCTAAGACCACAAAAGGAGTTCCAGTAAGAGGTTGAGGCATGTAACCCAGTACTAGGAAAAGTGATGTTTATCTATCGGCTAGGAAGTATGTTGTAATGAATGTGTATGATCTTGACAGAATAAATACCCTCTTGTAAAGTTTCATGACACATATTTGATTAGAGGAAAATCCTCCAAATGTGTCCAGCGCTGTAATAAAGAATGTCTGCTTTCTAATATCTCAAATTGTGTTAGAAAATTTATTCTCTGGCCAATTTTGGTGTCAAAAGAAAAAGAAAACAGCTTAAAATTAGAATAATCTAGAGTAGAAAAAGTAGACAGGAATGGTACTTAACCCAGTGAGAGTAGGTGCTTGTCTCTAAATACCAACAGATGGAGCAACAGGCAAAAATCCTGCTAATATGGTGACCCAAATCCACACACTGTGGTAACAAATGGAGATCACCTTTTAGTTCAGGATATGACAGTAGAAGATTCTTCCTTCAGAATGCTCCAAAGCCATCTTTCACTGGATTGGAGGGTGAAACTAGTGAAGAGAAAGACAAAGAATATAGAGTAGACTGTGGGCAAGGCAAGAACTGGCTGACAGGTATCAACAGATTTTAAGGATGAAAAGTCAGATATGTGGCCACAGGTGGCTTTGCAAGATCTCGAGCAGAAAAAAAAAAGTGAAAGAAAAGGTACGTTTGAAGACTTTCTTTTTTTCCCCCTGCTTTCCCACTTTGTGTTGATTCTTAATTAATTCCTATAAATCCCTGTTTTCCTGGTTTTGACTGGGATGGGGTTAGTTTTCTCCCTAGTAACTAGTACGGGGCTTTGCATTTGTTCTGGAAACAGTATTGCTAACACAGGGATATTTTTGCTACTGCTGAGCAATGCTGTGACAGAGACAAGGCCTTTTTTGCTCCTCACCTATGCCACCAGTGAGGAGGTTGAGGGGTGCACAGAGAGCTGGGAGGTGACACAGCTGAGACAGCTGACCCCAAATGACCCAAGGTATATCCCATACCACATGGCATCAGGCTCTGCATATAAAGTTGGAGGGAAAAAAGGAAGAGGAGGAGACATTCAGAGTGATGGCATTTGTCTGCCCAATTCTACATCAGGCATGATGGAGCCCTGCTTTCCTGGAAATGGGTGAACAGCTGCCTGTGGATGGGAAATAGTGAATGATTTCCTTGTTCACCTTTGATTTACCTATTAAACTGTCTTTATCTTAATCCACAAAAGCTTACTCCCTTTTACCCTTCAGGAGGGAGTGAAGGAGTAGCCACTCTGGGGCTTAGTTGCCAGCCAGGGTTAAACCACAATACCTGACAACTATGTTTCACAGATCAGATCAACCTGTAAAAACCCACAAAAATCAAGGGAGCAAGAAGATACCAACACAAAATTTAACAGGAATAAATGAGGAGCTGAGGTCTGTAGAGAAATCCTGAGAAAGAAATATTGAGCAACAAAGAGAAACAATGGATAAGAATTCAACAGGATTTATAGGAATTAATTAAGAATCAACACAAAGTGGGAAAGCTGGGAAACAAAAGAACAAACTATCTGTGGCTGCACTTGTGTGTATAGTGTCTGGTATTTCTAGAAAAAAACAACTGACCTAGCATAGGACTCAAATTTTGTGCTCATATCTCAGGTGCTGAAAACATGTTATACCTTGACTACTCAATAAGCTATAATTTTTCAGAAAAGGAAAGGCTCAACACTGATAACATCCACTACTTGCCAGTAATTTTCGACTCAGAATCCTTGGCAGAGCTTTAGATCAGGAGAGCTCATAAATGAAATTTAGATCACTGTGAACAGTAAAAGTGAAACAATTTATCATTTAGGAATTACTTTTCTTGTCCTTTTCTGATTAGTTCTTTCAGCAGACCCACTTGTGTTTACTGTCACTTTTTTCCTCACTTTTTTGGGGAAAAGATGATTGATTTTCAAGGATCACCTCTGCCAGGCTCAGGGGTGTTCCACCACCACATACAAGAGTTAAGAAGAGTTCACCTCCAGTAATTTGAAGATGATGCAAAACAGGAAGGAGTGGTTGATACATCAGATGGATCTACTGCCATCTGGAGGGCATCAATAGGCTGGAGTAATGCATCAACAGGAACTTCATGCAGCTCAGTAAAGGGAAATGCAAACCCTTTTATCTGGGGAGGAATGACACTTCCAGCACAAGTGCATGGCAGGGGTTGACTGGCTGGAAACCAGATCTGCAGAGAAGAACCTGGAGTTCCTGGGAGACAAGCTGACCATACTCCAGCATGTTACCATTGCAGCAAAGAGGATCTGCATTAGCAGAAGTGTTGCTTGCAGATTGAGGCATCTGATCCTTCCCCTCTGCTCACACCTGGTGAGACAGACTGAGAGGGCTGTGCACAGCTCTGCCCTCTCCAAAACAAATGACATGAACACACTAGAGAAACTTCAGCACAGGGCCACAAAGATAATGGACTGGAGATTGTCTTACATGAGGAGCAGCTGACAGTGGCTGGGACTCTCCAGCATGGAGAAAAAGGGCTTAAGAGAATCTTATCAATGTGTATAAATATATATCAGGAGCAACTGATGGAGATGAAGTTAAACTCTTTGCAGTAGTGCCAAGTGGCAAGACAAGAGACAATCGCAAACTGAAATAAATGAAATTCTGTCTGAACATAGGAAAACAATTTCTACCGTGATGTTGTTTGAACACTGGAGTAGGCTCCCCAGGAGATTCTGAGGTTGTCATCCTTGGAGATACTCAAAATCTGACTGTACATAGTCCTAAATTACCTAGTCTAGCTGATTCTGCTTTGAGAAAGGGCACTGAACTAGTCTATCTCCAGAGATGCCTGCCACCCTCATCCATTCTGTGATTCCATGAAATCCTATGAAATGGTTGAAAGAATGAAAAAAATCATCAACAGCTTCTGTTTACTTCACAGTACTTTGAGATGTATTAGTGTAAACTCTGTTATAATATCATATTGTTTTACAATAGTAAAAAAAGAGAAAGTTTATTTTGTCTTTAGTCTGCTAAGACAGAGGGTTTAGTGCAAGAATATTAGCTGTGACTTTTGAAGTCACAGACATTCATCAAAACTGGCATTTAAATAAAGAATCTGCACAAGAAGGACATGCCACTATATCTAACCCCCCAGAACCCTGTTTAAGTAGACAGGTTTAATATTTAACATCAATTTCATTCTCTACTTGTTCATTTTTACCATTACTGCAGTCAAATTTTTGAAAGTGAACTGAGGTAATACTGGAGAGACAGTAAGGGTAAAGTCTGGAGAATACTTTTAAAAGCATAATCCCACAGAATAAACACCTAATAGTGTGCTACTTAGTAGGGGATAGCAAAATCAAAGAAACAAGGCATGCAAAATAAGCCTACACATTCTATTACATTTTCACCATCGTGAAAACAAAATAAACGAAGTGGCTACATTTTGCACTTTCTTTGTTCAGGGATATTTTAGTGGAACAGAATCCAATTTCCGTATACGAGAGGCTTCAAGATATTACTGGTGACAGCACCCTGCTATTTCTTTACACCTTGGGAGCTTAGATTCTGTGATGGCCTGAAATTCCACTCAGGTTTGAGAATTACAGTGCTAATTGCAGCATTAGCATTTTGCTAGTCTTGCTTAGCAATTTCCTGACTATGCCTAGGTCTCAAAGAAGAAAGAAATTAGAGATATGGAGAACTGCTTTTTGGTTCGTTCTGTGTAAACTCTGGGGAGATATTAATCTCTCACTCTATTTTTTATCATAATTTTTTTAGTAGTGCTAATGGAAAAAGAGGGCACCGTAAGAGGAGTTTCATGCTGTATCTTACAGTATAAGTGGTATGGACCATTAACTGACCCAAGGGTTTAACATTTAAACAGTGCAGACAAAGGGTGGGGAAAAAGAGCTGGCTGAGAGAAAAGAACATGGATGCAATATCATATCAGTTCTGACGACTTGTTTTAAATGTTTGTTCTGAATTTTCAGACCTTTCAGTGGGTTTGTGACAGATTTCAGAGGTAGCATAGCAACAAAACAAAGAAGAAAGTTGAAAGGTTCTTGGAACAAAGAGCGGGAACTTTCAGAATATAAAGTGTTATGACGGTACCATCACAATCTCTTGTTACAGATTTGGAGGTCTTTTTGGAGCTGTACTATAGGGTGAAACAAAAGTTAACGTAAATAAGACCTCAACCATAATTCAGCAACATCCTCGATCCCAGAAAATAGACCAGTTAGTTTTCAAGAGCATTCAAAGGATATTAAAAATCTTCACTATTCTCTAACAATACAGTAATCAGCCTGGAGAAGAAGAAAAATGTGGGACAGAGGGGGTGAGGGAGGGAAGGAAGGAAGAAGGAAGGGAGGGTGGGAGGAAAGGAAGGAAGA
>VZTF01009279.1:23849-45281 GCA_013397755.1 Cnemophilus loriae | reverse complement strand
CCTTCCCTTCCCTTCCCTTCCTCTCCCTTTTCCCTTCTCCCTTTTCCCTTTTCCCTTTTCCTCTTCTCTTCTCTTTTTCTTTGTATTTTAAATTTTCCTATTCACAGTGTTGGATTTAGCACTTTATTTTATAAACAATGGAAAGATGAGGTTCTCAAATAAAGAGCTACAAGAATATGACCTTTGAGAAACCATCCATCAAAATGAAGGCTCAGTAAAGTAAAGTTTAATATAGTCATGCAGAGATTGCATTTTTCTTTCTTTTTCGGATGTCATGATTTACAAATGTAAGTCACACAACAGAACAAAACTTATCAGACCGTAATTTTTTTTAAAGCTATCTCATCCATTTAAGAATGACAAAATATATGACCTGTGACCCATTTGCCAATCAAAAGAACAAAACATACGTATATCCCACCTTTTCCATATAGAAAAAAAAATCTTAACATTTGCAAACATAAGACTACAACAATTTAATTTTTAGCTGTCTTGCAACATTAAAAAAAATGTTAATAGATGGCATACTCAGACTGAGTTGTTTTACTATGGAAATTATAAATAACATACCTTAACTGGGTTCAAGTCCAGGAGACAATCACTGCACCTTTGAAAAAAAATTCATCTGTTAAAACTATTGCAACTAATTTAGTTTAGGATAAATACTCCTGTCCTCTGAAATCTTTTATTTAGCATGGTTTTTAAGCTGCCTTAGCACCTAGCAGCATGGTCCTGTCTGATTTTCAGCTACATTCAAGGCATGAGTGCACTTCGTTCAGTCCCTCGGTTCCTTTTTTGAGTTTTCCAAGAAGAAGATTCCCTGTATTATACAGTTCTCCTCAGCCCAGCCTCCCTTCGTGGATATCTGTTCACTCTGTATTACAAAGCCTAGCAAGAAACCGTTCTAAAGACACCCTTTTATGAAGTGGGTATCAACTATATTTTGTAGTCTCCCTGCAGCACTGTTTACTGCAGCAGCAGTTAACCAGCAAACTGTTCAAGAATAAATACTAATCTCAGAGATGACAGAAAGAAAATACTTAGCACCAACTTCTTACTCAGCATTTTTGGAATTAAGGAGAATGTAATGACTGGATTTTTGGTTTACCAGTGTCAGCAAATTGGACAAAGCATCATAGGCAGAGCACTGGGAACAGTTTATTTTGCCAAGGAACACCTTGATAAGCCTTTTCTCATCCTAACTTTTGTTTTGCCCATGTTATGTGAATGACATCATACTCTCTCGTACTCTGTTGTGGAAGAATCATTGGGACATAACCTTTGCTCATTTATTTGTGCAGTGATTTCAGAAAAGTAATAACAATTTATAGTATTTAAATATCTTACCCCTTGAGTTCAAGATATAAAAGCCGCATTAACAAACAGAGAATATCAGCACATTTTTTTCTGAGAGAAGAATACTCCTATGGTAGTGTGTCCTTGCCATTCCTTGTTCTACCCTAGATATGTATTTACAGACCTATATATGTATGTATATAGTATTGGCATATATTTTTTTAAATACTGCCTGAAAATATTTGCTTATTCCTCATCCCTTTGAAAATGTCTTAATTCATAAAATATTGGACTTACCACACCCAGCTTTCTGTAAGTGTGAATTTACCTGCCACCCTCAAAATATGATAAAGCTATAGTCCCAGTATTTTACTGTTACTCTACTACAGAGCTTGCCTTATTACAATACAGATAGTAGAACCATCCTTTTCACCTTAATTTCACAGGTTTGTATGTTTTATAGCAAAATACACAGTTTAAGGGGATGATCCAAGACATTTCCTTTATGTTCTTATCATTGAATGGTCTCTGTAAAAGCCATGTCAGTGTTGTAAGAATCAGAGTAACCTTGTCTCTACAGCTGTTGTTTTATTGGCTAGCACAAGGAAAAGTGTATTTCCCCACCTTTAACAACCTGACTTGTGTCTTATTAGAGGCAAGTTCTGATTTTTTGGTGTACCAAAATTATAGTTTTCTCATTAAATATATATTTGCTTGTACAGATCAACATGCCAGCAATTTATTTCATTTTAAAGACACTGAAATTTGTGAGAAACATTTTCAATTGCATTAACCTGCACATAAAAAAGTAAATTTAGATATATATTGTTGCAGAAAAATAAAATTAGAAAAAACAAAAATGAAACAAAAAAAACCCACCCAAAGCTAAAATTTGCTTATTTGAATTAATTGTCTTGAAAATAAACCTAAAACCAATGCATTACTTTCAAGGAAGCAGATCTTCCTTCTAACTGGAATGATTCAGGTAAACACACTGACAGTTTTTGCAACAGTATGAAAAAACTCCTTCCAGCTATGAAAAATAGAAAGCATTTGAAGAATATAACTTTTTAGCTGTAATTCATACTTAATAGAATACGTATGTCTCTATCACCTCATAACGAGAGAACTTAGTGTGTTAACAAGCTTTTTCTTGTAAAGCTTTCTTTCTGCTGTACATATCACAGGCTTCTGATCTGAAGTCTGTATTCCCACGCAGATCTTCTGCTAATGTTATTTTCCAAAACTCCACAACTCTTATTTCATGATACTATCTACAAAATGCTCTTCAGTCATTCAGATTGAAATGGTGGTTTAGACCTCAGCTGATGTAACAGCCAACGTCAAAAAAATTGCCAACTTGGTTTGTACTTAGCTGAAGTCAATAGACATGAAGACTACCAGTGACCTCATAAGTCTGGATCCTCCAATTACTGTATTTTTGACAATGATGTATTTCTTGGATTGCTGACACAATGACATTTAAGCCAAGACTATCAGCTCCATTAATCACTGGTGAGAAAGTAGCTGACATCCTTTAGTGACGACTACACCACGTTTCACTAAGGAACATCACTTGTTTAAATTTACATATATTCTGAAATGTTAATTTGATTCAAAAAAACCCCACAACTTTCATATGCTTAGAACAAGCTAACAAGAGACCACCTTACTTCATGGACATAGTCAATTTATTTCATCTCAAGAACTAATTAATTCACTTTCTGGCACAGTTTGTTCAAATGCAAAAATAGAAATCCTGATTTGTAAAACAAAAAGACAGATATATATATCAACCCATCAGGTGGCGGGATTAGTTTACTCCAAGAAGAAATGGGCTATGGATTGGATTTTCTTTTGTCTGCTAGTTATGACCAAATACCTCTTTGAAACAAAATGATGCCAGTGATGGAGTTGAGACAACTTTGTGTCAATGACAGAACAAGATGCAACGTGATGAATCATAAAGCATTTGAAGTACGACTGTTCAGTTGGTAAAGGATTTCCAGCCCATGTTGTTAGACAGAAATTTCTGTCATAGGTTGTCAGGTTACAGTTCTAGTGTTCCCACACTTCAAAGAGGCCCTCATTCTCTGCTGAAAGAGCAGTCTTTTGCCGCAAAGTTGCCATTCTGCTGATCCTCTGAAAATCTGGCAAAAGTGGTCAAGTTAGGGGGCTTGTGTGCATACAGTAGAGTGAAGAGGAAAATCAAACTATAGCTGCTCAGAATTGGTAATTTCTGCCCAAGAAATGACCTGGCATGAAGGACAAGAAGGTCCAGTTCCAGAAGAGGTTGAATTGGCTGGACACAGGAATGACAGGACAGAAGGACTCCCTGTAAGGGAGTGAAGTTTCCCTTGGGAATGAGGCATATTGCAGAGTTGTCTTGCAACAATCCATCACTTGTGGACATGAGTGCTCAAAGGCCAGGGGCCACCTTCAGGCAGCAGAACTGGGATGGAGAATGGATCCAATATCGGGCTGATGTTCATGGGATTGGTACCACTGCATGTGTATGTAAGGAATACACTCCTGCTGCGCCTCTGCATGCTCCAGGTAGAACAGCTTATGCTGGTAAGACTGTCCAGTGTATTGCACATTAAATCTTTTATCTTTAAGCACAAGCCTGTGTTTAACTCAGCTCAAGCATGCAATAAAATTTCCCCAACGAGAGACTTGTGAATTAGTGGTTAAAAACATAGAGATTCTGCCTGCACAATTGACTGGACTATAAACATGATATTTCCACACAAAGGATGGGTTTATCTCACCCACAATTATAATATAAAACTAATTTTAATTTGATGATGAAGCTCTTGGAAGTTTCAGGCACACTACAAATCTATACTGGGGTGTTCTGTGAATAATTATAAAACATTTTGGATTAAATTGTGTCATATAAAATGAAAATATATTGCGTACTCAGGTAAACACATTGTATGCATTCTATTGTATGTACCAGAAGGACAATATTAATTTCTCTTAACATAATCTATAGCCCTTGCTTTCTACACTGAAAACAATGGAGAATCACCCAGCCCAAAATAGTCAGCTGAGTGATCTATAAAAATAAATTTCCTTAACTAAAAACAATTAGGAATGTAATACTGAAGGCACTGTTCTCACAATAACTAAGAGGTAATTACTAAGCTTGTTCTGTATCTGATAGACAAAGACTTCGAAAAGAAATTAAATCACTGATTTCTTGTCCTAGAGTTAGATGCCAAATGAGATCATATAATTACAGATGAATGAATTTTTATCCTCATTTCATACATAAAATCATGTCTAGCATGCCGATTGCAAAAGCAAGGAAAAACAGAATCTTGTGTGTTTATTTCAAGGAATAACAGTGGAGATTCACTTTGAGCACACAAAGCCTGATACAGTCTTTCAGCTGTAGAAAGGTGAAAATTATTCAGCCCCAATGAACTCATTTACATCCACAGGAAAATTTCACATGAAGTTAAGCATGCATCACCAGGACCTTCTGACAGGAATTAACATTGAAACCACAGAAGGAACACACGGATGGCAGAAAGTGCTTTAGGAAGGTACATAACCAGCAGATTCTGATGCTGGTCACATCACATACCTTTTCATACTGTCCTGCCTTAAATAGCATTAGTTCCTTAAATTTCTTTACCCATACAAAAGCCTCTATCATTTCTTCATTCTTTCTGGCATAGTCACATTCTTCACTGAGAGCTGCTTCTCATATTTTAAAAGACCTTTCAAGTGACACTTTGATTGTTATACGAACGTGTACATTTCCTGACATGAGGTTGAGAACAATGTAACTAACATCTCACTGCTAAATGGAACAAAAAAAAATGCTATGTTCATCTACCTCCACTACACCTAAAAAATTCCATCTTTCACCAAGGAAATTGAGTCTGCTTAGTCTTTGATGTGCTATAGATGTATTTCTGCTGAGTTAATCATAGCATTAATACTGAAAAGCCAAGATTTACCTTAGTGCTGGCAACTTTGTATTTAAATTAAGGAAAATGAGAGCAATGAACTTCATGGAACTGAAAAAGCATCCATAATAGTAGCAGAAAATGAAGCAAAATCAAGTCCATGAGAACAACAGCAAAACTTTTGAAATTCATGGCTTTATCAGAGCACGGTATGCCACTGTGAACAATTACAGTTCTATGGAAATTTTTGAGAGGACAGTGACTGAAATTTTGATTAATTTCTTCTAAGTTTTGTTGGGGTCATAGCCACAAAACAATACCTGAGGACCAAAGGAGGAGCAGACCACTTTCTCTTGTGTTGTCTATATTGTGCACAGGGTTATTAAGACTGTTTAATAAAATCAGCTACATCCCCGGCTCACCAGTGCAGGCATAGCAGTGCATTTCAGCAACTAGACAGCAATATATTCAGGAGGGATAAAGGCCTTTTGTGCATGCAGGTGTCCCTTACAGATAATAAGCTTTAGCTCTTCATAAAAAGACACCAGGATCTTGCAGCAAAGTGTGAGAGGTACGTGAAGGAGCTGTGTTTGTGTAAAGGAGCTGCACTGGGTAGAAGATGCTCACAGCACCACAGCCAAGACCTCATCGCTACAGTCAGACCTGCACAATGCTCTGTAGTGGAAACTGTTTCTTATGGCATTTGGTCTTTTCTTACATTTTCTCTTTTAAATAAAATAAAATCCAAACCAATTTCTAAAACTTTTTCCTCATGTGGTGTTGCGGACAACACAAGGCCATCTTAAATGGCATCCATTATAAAACTTTTTCATAATACTCTTCAGCTAACCTATTTTTGAGAATGTTTTTACCAGAATAATTTAACTGTAACTCACTGAACCAGGAATTTGGAGGAGAACAACAAATAAATTTCCCTAAGGTATAGTATCCTACACACCCTAAGCTGGGGCAAGTAAAGATAAGAAACTAGAAGATAAGTGTGCCAAAAATGCAGTTTAAAAAAGGTTACTTGAAGTTGCAAGTTGTAAAAATTCCCTATTGACCTTTAATTTACACATTCTGCCAACATCTCATACTAGGCCAGTTTAAACTATTCAAGAGGAATCCACCGTACCTTTCTTGTCTCCTTTAACATCAACTCAGAATTCAAGTAATCCATTTAGATTACTTGCTGGCCACTGTGATGGGAAGTAAAATATGCTTTTTATGTTGCAAACTAAAAGACTGCCATAACCATAGTAACGCTCTCAAATGGAGATATTCCTGTTACTTACCAATTTACATCATTTGAGAGACCAGTAAAGCCTTGAAGAGAAGCTGTTTCTAGGATATCTTTGTAATTCTGTCTCTACAAGTGCTGTCAGAAATACATCCTGCTCAGTTGAACCAGAGCTAGACACGCATCAACACATACTTTGAGATTGTAAGAACTACTAAAATTTAGAACTAGTAAACACTTACTTTGTTGTCAGTATGAATCTTCTCACACTGCATAAAAACCACAACAAGCAAATTGATGGATTAAGGTGCACCTGGCTTGAAAGTAAAGCAGATTAAAGACAATGCCCTCCAGCAGCCTGTTATGAGAACAACTGTTTCAGCAGTGTGTATCAGCAGGGCTAATATTTCAGTTGTCCCTTCCGAAATACACATAACAGCAATTAGGCTCACAAAAATTCTGCCACTCACAGGTTTTCTGGTAACCTTAGTCTCTAAAGACAGTTTAGAAAGAACTATGTTTCAAATTCTTTTCACAGCAAAAGGTTCAACTAATGGATAAAAGGATTATCAACATCCTACATGTGTGTTCCTTTAGACTGGTTTAGAGCAGATATTATTAGGAATCCCATTAGCAAGAACTACCAGGGAATAATGATTGCATCCAACCATCACTTCTGAGGTTCTAAAGTTTAGTTTTTGTTCTAATTAAGAACAAAAACCAAAGCTTTATAAATGTTCTTTCTTTTTTCAACATAGACCTCAGAGCTGAGGTCTGTATTGAGCGCAAGCTGAAATTTTGCTTAGCTGTAATTGCTTATTTGTGTCAATCAACAGACTGATGGCTGGCCAACAGCCTCGGTATAAGTAGTTTAAAGCAGTCTGACTACAAATAGTTTTGCTGACTCAGATCAGTCTCTCCACCTCTTATCTCTCCAAATCAACGGAAGAGGAATATGAATATGGGTTACTCACACCTCAGCAATTTTAATTCTGTTCCTTTTTGGAGCAACTCAGTACAGTTATATTCATCCTAATATAGCTGCTGAAGGATCACAAATAACAGTCCTAATAACATCTTGCTTCAGAAGATAGAAACAAGAATACCTCTACTGCAGACAGTTTAGACCAGCTGAAAATGCAGCCAATGTGGACTATCCTAGACTGCAGAAGAGTGCAGAAGAAAAGAAATAAATATTTCCTGGCCTGACATCTTGCCAATTTAATACACAATTATAAATACATACCTGTTCCCTTTTCAAAGGGAGTATTTCAAATATATCAAGTGGGAAGGGACCAACCAGGATCGAGCTCCTGGCCCTGCACAGGACATCCCCAAGAGTCACAGAATCACAGAATCACAGAATTACCAGGTTGGAAGAGACCTTCAGATCATCGAGTCCAACCACTGTCCTAACACCTCAACTAAACTAAACCATGGCACCGAGCGCCACATCCAATCTCTTTTTAAATACATCCAGGGATGGTGACTCCACCACCTCCCCAGGCAGACCATTCCAATATTTTATCACTCTTTCTGTAAAAAAACACTCCATGTGCCCAAGAGCGTTGTCCAAATGCTTCTTAAACTCTGTCAGGCTTGGTGCTGTGACCACTTCCCTGGGGAGCCTGTTCCAGTGCCCAACCACCCTCTGGGTGAAAAACCTTTTCCTGATATCCAACCTAAACCTCCCTCACTCAGCTTCAGGCCATTCCCTTCGGTCTCATCACTGCGCACCACAGACAGGAGATCAGTGCCTGCCCCTCCTCTTCCCCTCACAAGGAAGTTGTAACTGCAATGAGGTCTCCCCTCAGTCTCCTCCAAGCTGAACAGACCAAGTCACCTCAGCTGCTTCTGATACAGCTTCCCTTCAAGGCCCTTCACCATCCTCATTGTCCTCCTCTGGTCACTCTCTAATGACTTTATATCTTTTTTAATATTGCAGTGACCAAAGCTGCACACAATGTTCAATAAATATATAAGATTTCTTCCAGGGAAGAGAAAGACAATATGAAATTACAACAGTAGAAAAGGCTGCAACAGGCAAACTGAACTGAAATCAGGCACCAAATTAAGAAGTAGTTTATTTTTAGTTACTGTCCTTATTTCATGCCTATTGTTACAGTATCCTTCCAGAAAACAAGTTATTTTATACTCAAGGTGTTTTATTGAGCACAGAATGAAGAACAGAGAATTGCTATGTATGAATCTCAGCTCTGTTCCTTCTCACATAATTTTGACTAAAACATGTTTTTTCCCTCCTCCAACATCATGCTAACAACAGAGGTTGCCTTACCAAGCCCTGAGAGCCTTGCCTGTGATAGAGCATTAGATGCTAGTGCCCATAGGGAGAGGAAATCCCACTTAATTCCCAGATGTTCTTCTCTTGAGAGTGACTTGGGGCAGAGGCATTTAAAAATGAATGAAGTAGGCAGAGAAGATATCATTGTAAATAGACATTGTTCAGTTTAGAAAAAGAGGCAGGTCAGATAATCCCCTAACTCACTGTTTCTTAGAGGAGACCACCATAAGGTGCAGCCATGCCATTAACTTGAGTCCATAGCAATTTTAATCTAGATCTGTGTACCCTCACTACCCAACTCCAAATGACATAAAATACATGCATATCTCAGAATGAGAATCATAAGGCTTCAAATTCATATGATGTTATCCAAATGAAAAGTGCTATTTGAAAGCAATTTGCCCATTTTGAATAATAAGCTGTCCCTACTTTCACAAGAACTTACAGAACTTAACATCCCTTGTATTTCTAGAAAAAGCTCCTAGAACAAAACAATAAAAACAAAAAAAAACCTCTTCTCTAAAAAAAAAAAAAAAACCACCCTATGCCTGTAACATATTGACAATATGCTTCACTAATCAAACTGAAGTTGTCTGGCTTCTGACAGCATAGAACTCGAGAAGAATGACAGTTTAGAATAATCAGGACAACTACAAAACACAGAATATCATGTTAAGACCTGCCCACACATACACACCGACTTTGTAAGATTTGAAATTAAAAGCTGAACAGGCAAAAACACTCAATCCTCCTGAATGGACTTTTATTTGGACTTCTAAAATTAATTGCTTGTTTATAAAAAATGAATTCTCAACAAATCAACACAAGGGTGAGACTGACTACAAAAGGCATCAAAACTACAGCGATAGCTGGAAGCAACCCAGCTAAGTATCTTTTCCTTTAAGGAAGAGAGCAAATAATGGACAAAAACCCAAGAACACGAAGAAGGGAGACAAGCAAAAATGGTGCATAAAAGAAAATCACTCTTAAAAGAGAAACAACCATATTGTAAACAACTCAAGATTTTAATTTTAAACAAATGAGCTCTCAGAGAAGAATGCGGATGATAACATGCTAAAAGCAATAATTAATCAAAGTTCATTGCTATCTGCACCTGAAGAGCCATTGTGAATAACTTTGAAGCATTCACAAAAGGAGTTCAAGAAGACCATATCAGTGAATGAGAGTTTCTATTATTAACTGCCATTATTAGAAAACAATAATAACTAATTTAAAGATAGCCTCCTAATTAAAATTGGTGAACAAGATTATACTTGCTATTGTTGAGCGTTGTCTCCCTGGAATGCTCATTTCCCTCTTTAAGGGTGATGTTCCTGTATAAATATTTAGGTTATTTAGAAAGTAACCGAATGTAATGGGATTTCCAGGGAAGGCATATATGTTTTTCAGGAGACAGATCAGAAGTATACAAGTGCAATTAAGTTCATTACCTTCTTAGAGGAAGAGACATTTATACACATTCTCCCACCGCACTACATTGCTCCATCTTGCATGTGGTAAAACTCTCCAACTATAAAGCCAAAGAAAAGTCACTACCTCCTTATTTATGCCTCAAATGCAAGAATGCTTGGCTGTTCCAATACAGCTGCTGTATAAGGCTATGTAGGAAGAATAACACTGAGCAGGACAGTCTTGCTGTGAGGCACATGCTCCCCACCATTGGCCATTTCAGTGAAGGACACAGAGGAGGGACTCCCCTCTCCAGCGGTGCATGGGTCAGTGGGCTGCAGGGGAGCACAGGTGCAGGTGTGGCTGCAGTGCCTGTTCTGCAGCAGGAGGGTGGAGGATTGAGTGTGTGCAGGGCCCTGACAGGCAGGGAGGAGGTTTGCGATGCTCAGACTCTGTAAGTTGAGGCGGTGTGTGTGCAGCTATGGGCACGTGCAACTGCACAGTCTTCCACACGTGTGTGTGTGTGTGGACTGGAATTCTATTGTCTTAGGATCTGCTACAGAAGGGTGGAAATTTGAAGGTGTTTACTAAGCTTCTGTAAGTGTTTACTATTGTGGGATATATGTTTTTGTTGTTGCTATTGGTACCAAAGATATAATTCACTGACTTCAACTTAATTCTGTGCTGTTAACACAAACAATTTTGATACTGATTTGATTTAAACCACTTCAGCAGAACAATTTTTCTATAATGTGCTATAATGTGATTCTTTCATCAGAATGACTAAACTTGAAACAAAAAGCCTACACTATGAATATACACACTGTCTTAACACAACACCTTCAATACAAAAAGTGAACATATAGTTTGCTTCCCAACCAGACACAACTGCTATGTGATTTCAGAGACAGACACTTTGTCCTTTGTGAGGGAAATGGAGTGTAACGGTAATGTTTCACACAACTGAAGACCAAGTACATATTCCATCAGAGACTGAATGATGTGCAGCTGTTACACTGATAAAAGCCTTTAAAAGAATAATACAGGTAAATAAGCCTTTTGTCATTCTGTTTAAATCCTATATACATACTCACTAAAATATTGACTTTCTCATAATAATACCTTAAATGAAGTAAGCCTGTGGATGAATAATTAAAATTACTAATAGAAAATTAATTTCCTTAATGGCTTTAAATAAAATATTCTATGTAGTTACTGAGAGAGTTTTGTTTCTCTTCTATTGTCATTTTTTTAATGGTACATGGCATACATTTAAAACCAAACCAGCAATTCTGCTTAGCAAGAAAAAACTTAGAGTTGCTATATACTGTGTTTAGTATTCTTTTAAGTGGATTGATACCAGCTACCATTTGACTATGACATTACTAATTAGTGAGAAGCGCTAAAGTAGAAATGAGGAATGACTATATTCTGATAACCAGGAGCATCAAAAGGAAGTGGAAAGAAAATTATTTGGGAGCCCCAGCTACGAGAAAAGACCTTAACAAAAAGGTGGCATCAGCAAAGGTGGAAGCAATCCAGTTACAAGTCAGACTTTTAAAAGAAGGAGGAAGAGGGTTTATATCATATATATACAGCAGAATGCAGGTCTCTGGAAAACAGATGAAGGCAAGTGGACTTTAGAAACTCAGTTAAGTGGAAAACAGAAAAGTAAGAAGGTATGTTGGAGAATAATGCTAAGCAGACTAATGCTGTAGGAATAATACAGAAGAACACAAGAAAGAAAATAGAAGTGCACAATACGTCAATTTCCGTTCCTCAGATGTTGCAAAAGAGGTTGGCATTGATTAATAGAGCAAATGCACTATGCTTTGAGGTTTTTAGATGTTTTTAAATATAAAAACCCTTTGGTTTATACTGGAGATAAATCTCACAGTTTTTTAGCCAACTGTCTGCTCTTCTTAGTGAAAAGAAAATTGAACTTGTTCCTTAAAACTAAAAGAAAGCTTACAGAATGCTCTTGGATAAAAGGGTAAATGGCATTGAGTTATTTAATTTCTTATTAACTCGTATTGTTAAATTTTTATTTTAAATGAAAATGAAAGAATGTGTCAGTCTGAAGTCTACAAATATACAGAGTCTACCTCCTTTGTTAGACACCTTGAAAAGCCACTTATAGTTTGCCACGCATTATGATTACATAGGATTTCTCAATACAAATATATATTAAAAATCTAAGCACAGTTAAATCAGTGCCATTAGGAATTAGTTTATTTTAATTGAATTAGCTCATATGAACTATAGCAGCATAAGCACTAGTGTAGACTAATAAATAAGTCAACACTAGACTAGTAAATGAGCCTACATGAGGTGATTCAGGTCTTAACTGGACTGATGTGCACTCCAAGGGTTCTGAAGGCACAATTTATTATACAGGGAGCAAACCGAGTGATCAAATTCCAAGTGATATTTGGTATATTTGCCATCATGGATCATGCTGAAGAAAATGAAATTAAGGTTATAGTATTTAACTCCTATTTAAAAGAAAAAAGAAATTCATAATAGAGGGATGCTGTTTACTATATATTTGATTCATATGTTCAACACAAATGCTGTAGTAAGATATCTTTACAGATTATCACTATTTATTTTAGTAATAATCTATAAAGCACATAAAAAGAATTCAAGGTGATCATGTATCCTAAAGTGATTTTTGTACACTGGAATATCTCAGGGGCACTAATTCTGATGAATTAAGAAGTAGAGGGATACTAAAAGCTACTCGTCTAAATGTCAGCTGTTACATCTGGATACTTGGATGTGATCTCTATGGAAATTAAGAAAAATGCATAAAGATTTATTAAAGAAAACAGAGTGGGCAGGAAACCAAACTTGGTTTCTTCCTGTTTACCCTACTTAAACTAATTCCCCTGGTAATCAATGTTGCTTTTTCACTCCTAGAGTCCTCAGCTTTTTCCTTCCAATCCTACAGTTTTTCACCCTTATATCTCTTTCTTAGATCACCATGCTTTTTTTTAGAATTCGTGCAACACTGGCTTCTGTCTAACTCCTGGAAGACTTACATATACCACAAGGTGAAATGAAACAGAAGCAAAGAAAATTTCACGTTAATAAGGCTCCTAAGACACTAAGCAAGAACAGAATTATCATTTAATAAATGAAATCTAATGGTTCAAACAAAACATTTTCTTTCTCTTTTAATTTTCTATTTTAATTCTGCTCTTGAATTTGCAACCAAATTCTATATTTGAAATACCTTGGCAGAATCTTCTCAAAGCTGACACTGCATAACTGAATCTGTAGACACCAATAGTCACAGAGGCTGAAACTGAGGCACTGTAAACCTTTTCTTCAACTCAAAGGGAAGAGTACACAAATTGTAAGGACAAATTAAAGTCTTATTTTTGAATAAGCAGTTAAGTACTTGTTTGGTTCTAATCGACTTTAGTTGCTATTATGTACATTCATAAAAGTCCTTAAGCAGGAGTGATTCACTGAACTGAAGCCCAGAAGAAGCACAGTGTTGACACTGCTAATGAATGTAAAAGCAAAACAACCTTGTTGTTAGGTAATTTATGACAAGCTATTTATAGATCCTCAAAGATGGCAAAGAAAGCCAAACTTTTTGACTCTCCAGTTCCCATTTCATATGCAATTATTTCCATTCTCGAAAATAATTGGGGAGAATTTTTATGCTACTGAAAATCTAATATGAACCTTTTATTTACACTGTTTTTCTTTTGCAGGAAGCATGTTATGAAGTACCACCATATTCAGATCCTCAAGGAGAGTGCAGGGGTGAAGAAGAAACATCTTTTATTCAGACTGGATTGTCAGCAGAGGGGTCTCGTCTCCAAGAAGGAACAGGCCAGTGACTTGCCCTGATACTCACGAAGTGTGATAGATAAGCAGTGGTCGCCTATCTATATATAAGGTATGAAGTTAATAATGCACAGTGAAGAATGAGTGAGCATAAGCTTCAGTTCCCACTCCAAAATCAACCCTACCTGCAACCTTATGGCAGTAAGTTGGTGTCTGATCTTGTCTCCGCTAGTAGAGGTAATAGCATGACACGACTGCAATGAGGAGAAATACAGTAATGATAGGGGAAAATTGAGATACTATGGTAACAGATGTCTGACAGCTATCTAAGATGAGAAAACAATAAAGAAACACTGAATGGAAGAAAGAAAACCAGCAATAAGACATAATCTAGTATGATTAAAAAAAAAAAAGGTCCAAGGTGGTCTAGTATGAAACACACTTCAAAGGCACCACCTAGGTAATTACCTCAGTATTGCCCTTTTCATCTCCATGTATTTCAAAAATTCACTCTTGCCAACTACTCTAACGTTCTTACTCATTATTTGTTCCAGAGGGACATAAAACCCAAGACAGTATTGTGTCAAGGTATAAAATTTGGAATAGGCACAGCACATGACTATGAAGGAACCAAGGATTAAGGAGGTGAAGGGCCTTCAGCCCGTGGCCAGCAGCACAGTTGGGGGATAAGTGTCAGGTCTCTGGCTTTCCCATCAGAAACATTACAGCTATATTTTGCCTGTTTCATTGGCTCATGCAAGAATTAAAAGCTGTTAAGGAAGAGATTATTTCAAGCAGATTTGCTACCAAATCTGGTACCAATGCAGGCCTAACGCCAGGCACCCACGAAAGCTGTTCACTCACCCTGCTACAGCTGCGCAGAGGAGAGAAAAATTTAACCACAGGTTCATGAGTTGAGATAAGGACCGGAAGCAAACACTTCAAGGGAGAAACAGGCTCATCTTAAGAGATACGAAATGAGTTTATAACTAGCAAATCAGAGGAGGATAATGAGAAGTAAAAATAAGACCTTAAAACCACTTTTTTTCCCCAGCCCCTCCCTCCTTCCTACCAACAGCACTGGGAGACAGGGCATGGGGGTTTTGGTCAGTTCATCACCCAAGGTTTTGGGGTTTTTTTGGCTCAGGGAGAGGAGTCCTTCGCCTGTGAGACCGTGGGGTCCCTTCCCAGGGCAGACAGTTCCACGTGAACCACTCCAATGTGGTTCCAATCTCACGAGCAGCAGTCTGCCCAAAACTGCTGTAACGTGAGTCCCTCCCACGGGCACACAGTCATCCCAAAACTGCTGTGGTATGGGTCACTCTTCCACAGGGTGCAGTCCTTCAGGGACATGCTGCTCCAGCCTGGAAGCAGGGGCCCCCTCTCTCCACTGGGTCTCCCACTGGATCACAGCCTCCTCCAGGCATCCACCTGCTCTGGCATGGGCACCTCCCCCACGGGCTGCGGGTGGATCTCTGTATCCCCCATGGATCCCATGGGCTGCAGGGGCACAGCTCCTTCACCATGGTCTTCACCACGGGCTGCAGGGGAATCTTAGCTCTGGTTGCCGGAGCACCTCCTGCCCCTCCTTCTTCACTGACCTTGGTGCTGCCGTGTTGTTTTCCTTCACATGTTCTCACCTCCTCCTTGTCTCTGACCAGAATTAAAACTGTGCCACACTTTTGTTTTGATTTCTTCCTAAATCTGTTATCATGGAGGCGTTACCAACCTCTCTCATTGGCCCGAAGCATGTCCATCTTCAGAGCCATTGGAGATTGGTTGTGCTGNCTTCAGAGCCATTGGAGATTGGTGGTGCTGGACTCGGTCCAGCTTCCAGCAGGTTCTCACAGAAGCCACCTCTGTGCCTTCCCGCTGCTACCAAAAAACAGGCCGTGCAAACCCAACACAGTAAGTTAGTCTTATTCCAGAAACGCCACACTTGTGTTTCTTGAAAAGATTAAAATCTCTTCCCACTCTCCAGGTGGGGGAATAGTATTCAATACTATTCAATGTTTACCCCACCCCGTATTTTTACAGTGTGCTTCCATTCAAAATACAATAACTCTATTTTTCTCTAGAAACAAAATCTCCATGGCCTGACAAAATTACAGAAGGCCCACAGAAATTATGCAGATCAGCACAGAAAAAGAAACTGGTTGACTATTAGCATGTCACACACATGGTAATGAAATAGTATTTGACTTTAAAAACCCTCTTATATAATTCTTTAACAAAGAAAAGAAAAAGAAAGATCCAATAAATTACTTGGATCCTGAATCCCTTCTTGGACTATGTTGCTCATATTTGCTTTTGAAGTCCTATTAAACTACAAAGTGATATTTATAGCTAAATGCAGGGTTTGAGAAGAACATCAAAACACCTCAGGTAAGTGCTTTCTGTTGGCTTAAATTGCCAGGTGGATTCAGTTGTGCATATTTTCTCATTTGTTTTAAATCCTCTAATATTATGGGAAAGTTGTCTACTAGCCTCATTCTACAGATGAGTAGTTTTATTAACTTGGATTAAAGTTACGATATCTGTACATGGCAAATGGAGTGGTGATTGCAATAATAATTCTCATTTGGATAGAAGTGGTGGATTATGGTTATAAATCTTGGCTTTGATTATATCTGCATAATAAAGTGCAAGGGAGCCTACAGACTTCTTATCATTTGAAATGGGGATACTTTTGTGAGGAAAGAAAAAGTAATAAAAAAGTCCAAGCTCATAAACTAGTAGCGTTTGCAAACTACTACATTTACATGCCTATGTGGCACTTACAACCCAGGTCTACTGGACGATCTTGAAGGTCCATTCCAAACCAAGATATCTAGTGATTTGATGATACTATGATACTAAAGTTTTTGGAAGCCTAGAGGTTCAGAAAGACATATACATAGATTTTAAAAGATTTATACATAGATTTTAAAAAAGATTAGATTTATACATAGATTTTAAAAAACCAAACCAAATCAAAACAAAAAACTTTAAGTACCTGCCTTCACTTTCTTTCAAAAGATGCAAATAATTGGTTATGAAAAGAAATAGGTCCTCTCTTCATTCTCTATTTTGAGGCTTTCCCCTCTCTCTGTCTGTCACAAAAACAGCCCTTAGAAATATGGTCCAGAGAGCTTCCATTACCACTGGAGGAAGAGGCTGGAAAAATTGGCTTTCAGAACTGTGTCGTGCCTTGTGATCAGTACAGTAAATGGAACAAATCAGTGAATTTCCTATACCTCCCATACCTCACAGCAGAGGATTTAAGTTGCTATGTTTGCTGAAAGGGAGTGTAACACATCATTTTGTCCGCCTGGCGAGGGAGAAGGATCTTTGCATACATTTTGGCCTACCTGTGTGTCTTACATAAAAAGAAGGTAAGAAGTAAGACTATTTTTAGTCAGGGACTCTAATTCTTCTTGCCAAGCAGTAAAGTAGAGGATTAATTTCCAAACTACTTTCATAGTTATGTGAGGAATGTAGAAGCAGTCCCTGGAGAACTGAATTATGATACCACTGCAATTACGGGTGATATGCCTGTCTTCATGCTCTGCACATCTGTGTTAATTGCCATCAGACCCGAAGCTGGAGGGACAATCGAGAGTTACTTTCCCAGTATTGCATACAAGGATTATGGAATGACAAGTATTTTAAGTCAATATTTCTCAGTGATATAAAGGCATCATCACACTGTAGTTCAGGGAAAGCCAGCTCTACCTCCATTAACATTAGCATGGTTGAGAGTTGCTTCACTGGAACATAAAAGGAGTTGACGACTATTCACTGGAAGCAACTATACAAAAGAGATGCAACAAACTGTAAATTAGTCAAAGGCCCCCTCCATTTCAGGGATTTTCAGGTTTTTTTTTTTCAGATTTTCAGAGAGTAAAGGAGATATTTCCTAGGTCAATCAAGGCCCTAATGAAGGGCTTCTCTAGAAGTTTTGTTTTGTTTTGTTTTGTTTTGTTTTGTTTTGTTTTGTTTTGTTTTGTTTTGTTTTGTTTAAGATAATACTATTTTATAAAATACAGCTGAATAGATAAGCAAACTTTTTGGTCACTTTTCAGAATGTGCTAGGTGAGGTAACTACAAACAGATATTTTGGTCTACAATACAAAAAATGGCTTCTTGGGAAGCATTCTTATAGAATCATAAGATGGTTTGGGTTGGAGGAGACACTTGAAGATCATCTAGCCAAACGCTCTCACCATGGGAGGAATATGTTTCACAAGATCACGTTCCTTAATGTTCCATCTAACCTGACCTTGCTACTTGCAATGATGTGGCATTCACAATGTCTCTGATAATTCACAATGTCTCTGATTTTTTTTATGTCCAACCTAAATTTTTCATTTTAAAACTGTTGCCCCTTGTCCTGTCACTAGAGGCCTTGGTAAAAAGTTTATCTTTTTTTTGGTTGGTTGATTGGTTGGGGTTTTGTTGTTGGGGTTTTTTTGTTTGGTTTTGTTTTGTTTCTCCCGTGTCTCCTTTATATATTGAAAAACTGCAATAAGGTCTCCCTGAAGCCTTCTCTTCTCCAGTCTGAATAAACCAAATCCTCTAAGATTTTCTTCATAGGAGAGGTGTTCCAGAACTGTGACCATTGTTGCAGCCCTCTTCTGGACCCAGTCTAACACATTTGTGTCTTTCTTGCACTGGGACCCCAGAACTGGATTCAGGTGGAGTATCTCTGAAGCAGGGTAAAGAGGGACAATCAACTTCCTTGCCTGGCTGGCTACCCTTCTTTTTGTGCAGCCCAGGATATGGTTGGCTTTCTGTGCTATAAGCATGTATTGCTGGCTCTGTTGTAGCTTCAGGAGGCCCAACTATTTTCATTATGTCAATAACACATCTAAAATACTGGATTTCACCAGTTATTTCACTGGCACTCTTTAGCAGTAATTCATGTCAACAGTAATTGCTAAATGCCAGCTTCAGTTAGACATATGATCTGAAGCTTCTTGCCTAAGGATATAGGAAAGGTTTCTTCATACTTATTTTCAGAAAACTGATGAAGAACAGACTAATAGAATGTTAATCAGAATCACTGGAAAATGTTACTAAGAATGAGGTAATATCACTGCATAAGAAAAGGCTATAACTCTTTGTTGAGTATTACAGTCATAGAATGGTTTGGGTTGGAAAGGACCTTGAAGATCATCCAGTTCCAAACCCCTACCATGGGCAGAGACACCTTTCACTAGGTCAAGTTGCTCAGAGCCCTTAACCTCCTCTATCATCTAAAGAGATAAAGAAGATCAGCAAAGCTACGGAGAAAGCTGTATGATTATTAGTTTGCTTTAAAGTATTAAACTAGTCATAATGGAGACACTTCTCTTTCACCATATCAAATATTATCTGATTAATAATTTAGATTAATAGCCATACACGAAACAATACTTTATTTTGTTAACAAAGTAGTAGTCAGCAATCTCCTTGTATCAGAGGTAGCTTCAGTAAGATACACAGAAATAGAGAGGGCTGCCACTGGTAGACAAATTTTCTTCTCATTAGTTACACTTTCAAAACTAAGTAGGGAATGCTTGAAACAGTTGATGAAAAAAAGACTATCAAATACTGAAATCATTAGCAGTCAAACTATTAAAGGATGAAATACTTAATTTGAACCAGTATCACAGATCTGGATGCTTATCTTTAGTTTATTTATCTTCATCTAAATTTTCTGCATCTGCAAATTTCCTGAAATTTCAACGGATAAATCGTCACAAGGCACATTACAAGGTGGGTGCATGTAAAAGTTCCTGAATGTGTCTTCACCACCAGTAGCGAATTGCAGAAAAATGTGACCTCTATTGAAAAAAAAAAAAAAGCAGCAAGGTACATATGATGTTATCTACTCTATTAGGCTGTAAGTTCTAGTGATTCAAACTGGATTGAAAGGAATGAAAAGATATTGTTTATTCACACCAACACTTCTTTATTTAAAATTTATTTTCCTTATTTGCATTAAGTTTTCAATGTTTTCCTTCCTGAAGGATAAATTCCATTTAGGTTCAAGATAGATGCTTAATTCCAAATTCATGTATAAATCACAAAGTTCCCTCTGACAGAAATGTAAATAGAATACAGTACACGTAACTAAAGTAAGGATTTGCAAGCCTAAGGTGATTAACTACACATTAAAAAACCCCAAGCAAACAAAGAAAATTGAACCAATAAAACTTGAAACACAATTGTTTTCAACTGAAGCTAATTTAAAATGCTATATGTAATCTTTCTCTCTAAGCTACACAATACAGAAGAAATTAAAAAATTCTATGTTAAAGTAACTGGAAAGAGTGTTTCCTGGAATAAGAAATTCAAAGGGCTCCCTATACAGAACCAAAAAGGAAATAGCAGGTAACAGTGTGTATGTTACAAGAATGAACCTAAACCGGGAAATGTAAATGAGAACAGAGTTAACATAAATGGAATTTATACTAATGTTTTCTGCAGGAGAAGACAGTTTCTGATTGACATTACAGTGTTTTGACTATACTGACCTCCTTGAAAAGTTCTTTTTGAACATAAACCTCATTCAGCTGTTTCGAACAACTGTGTAGTAATACATATATTCCTTAGCAGGCCTGCAAAGAGGATGCAGCACTTCTGCGTATGAAATACTGAGGACTTTTCAATTCTTTCGGAACAAGAAGTGAAGAAAGTGAGGAAGTAGAAATATAGTATAAAGCTTTCTAGGATGGTCTGGGAGGATCCCAGTGCTTCCAATGACTTTTCTTGAGCTAGTTCATCTGTCCCGTCCATCACCCTGATGAACAGTAATCACAGGTGCACACAGATTTCCAGCTGCCAACTTCCACAATGAACTTCTCAATGATCTGAGAAAGGTCTTTGCAGGAAACCAGTTTTTCAAAGAAGCTGCTTAATCATGGATTCCATGATTTGCTCCAACTTCTATAACAGTGAAGTCATGAAGAAGACTATCGCAAAGTTACAATTTAGACTAGAGAAACACAATAGGTGATGTGCCCCCTGCTTCATTGCATGTCGCTACAGACTGAAGAACGGCAGGAACACTGGTTTTGGAAAGGGGTAGGTTGAAGATGGTATGTCCTGGTGTCACTGTATGGTCCAATATCCCCATCATCTGTTCTTTTGCCCACAAGTGGGTCCTGTGCCTTTAAAACTACATCTGGGAGCGACAGAAGGAGAAGCCGAGAAAAGTGGTGGCGCGCAGTTTGTTTTGAAGAAAAACCTCCCTTCCGCCCCCGGAATTCCTCTCTCGCTGGACTGTGCATCCGCATGGGATCAGAGAGTTTTGTTTCTTCTTGTTTTTAAGTTTTTTCTCTAGCTAGCTTAGAAAAAGAGTTTCTTGGACTGTGCTGTTCAGCTCTGCCCTGCTCTGGACTGACAGACCCCAGTAACTGCTGTGTCGGCTGAACCAACAGGTGGGGTGGCTGGGGGTCCACAGAATCCAGGTGCTGAGGAAACCCGCTGGT
>VZTF01009279.1:0-16637 GCA_013397755.1 Cnemophilus loriae | reverse complement strand
AAGGAAAGGGAAAAGGAAAGGGAAAAGGAAAGGAAAGGGAAAAGGAAAAGGAAATGAAAATGAAAATGAAAATGAAATGAAAAGAAAATGAAAAGAAAATGAAAGAAAGAAAGAAAAAGAAAGAACCCCCCAAACAAAAACTCCAAGAAAGATTCAACCTGGAATTTGCAAATGACCTAAGCAGTTTTCAAGGGAGCTTTCCTTCTCCAATTGTGCTGCTGATGTAATGTCCCTACTGTAAAGAGAACTTGCTGAGCATACAGTTACCACTGCAAACATGTTCAATTTGAAAATTAGACCTTTCCCAGAAGTGCTGCATCCTCAGTACATTTCTTATATTGTTCTTGTGTTTTCTTTCTGGAGACTTTAATAAAGTGCATTTCACTACCCCTCTGCATTAAGGTTCCTTTTAAACTATACTGTAACATCTGTTGTTTCTAAGACATTCAGAAGATTGCCGATTGTAAAACACAGATGGATATGTAGCCTTTGGTCATGTGTAATAATGAAGAAATAAAAAAGACCAGGGTTTTAAAAATTACAAAGAAATAGCAATGTTTATAATTTACACTAATTCCACTGCATACACAGGACAATATCTGAAACTGTTCCAATAAAAAACACTGGTGAAAGGAGTTTCATAAAACTAGAGTTGCAGTCTACACTTTACAATACATTACCATTCCAATTTGGCACTGATATATTGACTGAAAAGATCTATAAATATTTAACAATTTCTAATACAGTTTGAAAATACCGACTAGATAACACCACTGAACTTTACATTGTATGGTATTCATCTTCACTGACTGCTAATTGCACCCAGTATTTGCTGCAAAACACTTGCTTTGCAGTTTATGCTTGGAAGCTCTGCATCAAAAATGACAGACTTGATCCTACAGTGCTAAAAATATCTCATTCTGATACAAAAAATTTGGTAAGAAAAGAGAGACCCACATTCATAAATTCAATGGGACTACTAAATTGCTTTCTTGGAAGAAAAAGCAATTAAAATTAAAAAAACCCAAAATAATTTCAACTATTTTGTCAAAAATATTATTAAAAGCCGCTGAAATCATAGGTACATAGTTATCATGTGGTGACTTTTTCTATACAAAACAATGTGTGGAGATCTCTCTAGTTTTCAAGGGAAAATCATAAGAAGCCATAACTATTCAGACAGGAAGAAAAACAACAGACTGATGACAAAAATCTCTTTTATACTGCTAAACCAGAATTTATACGCTATAAGGTCATGCTGTTACTATGATCTTCCAGTGTCCTTTTTTGAGTAATGTATAAACCGGAATTCTTCATAACTCATCTACTGAGTTTAAGAGATGGATGAAAAAATGGTGAGTCTGAGGTTGTCTGTATCTGCCTGTGTTGATGCTCTCGTATATATTTCTCAAATGCTTGACTTATTCGTGTTTCCTCTTACTTCCAATCTGCATACTCAGCACCTGGAGCCAAGTCACAGAATCATAAAGACAAAGACCAGACTCAGTTGGAAGGGACTTTGAAAGATTATCTGGTCCAGTCTTCATGGGAAAGGCAGCCTGGATGAGATTGTCTAGCAACCTTTCTAATTACATCTTGAAAAAGTCCAGTGCAACTAAGCAGATTGGTACAGAGATTTCAACCTCACTGTTTACCCAAATCTTGTCTTCTCTAGTTCAGTACAGTGGCACTTCAACAGTATCACAGCACATGGACTCAGCAGCACAAAAATTTATTGTTCAGTGACTAGATCATACAAAGCTTTCTGATCCGGAAATGCTTTATGTTCTTGTCACAACCAAGGTAAAGATATGCCCGGGGTTTGCCCTAAAACTACAGGATGATTCCTTGATGTGCATATATAAATATGATGTATTTAACCTAATCACAAGAAATACTAATTGAGTAGTGAAACAGAAAATAGCAACTTGGTATTTAGTATACTTGGTATATTAGTAGTAGCCTTCAGATTTCTCAGTGGAGTAGGAATCACTCTTTCTTCTTCATTTTATGGTTTCTACTGGATCCAAATAATGGAGAGAAGTAAAAGCTACCACTTGTTTCTAGAATAAAGAGGCCTGATATGATCAGATTTGGTGTAGTAAGGAAGAGGTTCAGGAACCTGAATTCCCTTTGGGAGAGAAATATTAAGCAACTGAAAAAAGGACCAACTTGATATAAAAAACACACTCTACCATACATTTACAGAAATTTCAGTGTCAGAGACCTCCTGATTATGCTATACATAAGATGAATGACCAAATTTTTTACTAATCCAAGATTTACAAGCACTTTTAAAAAGTTATGTTTACATTTATAAATAAATAAATAAATAAATAAATTTTTATATATGCACATCAGTTACATGGGGACATTTAGTGAAGTAGCTATCCTCCGTACAAGCTTGCTAGAGAAATATGCACCCTTAGCAACCAAGAGGATTTTCTGTGTAATGAAACAGCACAATTCATTACACATTTTACTGCAGAGTATCATTAATAAAATACCACTGCACCAGCCCTTCTTGGAATTCAAATCTGACAGCAGTAGTTAATTGCCTTCAGGAGGAACACAAGTAGCTTGGACAGGCTGCAGAATGTTTTCCTCCAAATACATTGGGTTGCAGCAAAGTAAGGACAGAACAAAACACAGGCATTGTTTCCCTATTTTTCACTGACATCCTTGCCAGTTATTCTTCACCAAAGATATTATCATGTATTTCTTATCCTTCTGTTGTGTATATATTTATGACAGAAACAGAATTCAGAGATAACCAATACTTATCATGCTGAACCTCTGTGCATTGATATGCATATGGACAGGGAAGGATAAAATCCTAATAACCAAATCCAAAGGGAGGGGAAACTTAATGCTCTTTAATGGATAAACAAAGTAATAAAAAAGAAAGATGTGCTTTAACAGAGAACACAATACACAATGAACACATTTCTTTCACATCATACACAACCCATTTACAGAAAGGAAAGAAAATCCCACATTTAAGGTGACTTAAAACTGACATTATCTCTAAAATCAGCACAAGCATGAGACATTTTAATAGGCTTTGGGACAAATCAGTTTAGACCTGTCAGTGTCAACTAACCTAATAGCACCTTGTGGGACATGTGAACTTTTCCAAAGCAGACTCATTTCCAGAAACTTGAGAGAGCAGGATTTGTTCCAGTTTTGCATTCAGTAATTAACTTCCAAAATACTGTACCTAAGAAAAGTATCTGTGGTTTATAAAAAATAATTGTTCACTTACACAAAGCAAAGCAACACATAAAAGAGGTGCCCCATTTAAGTACAAAACTGGTCCTGAGAAAAATTCTTGCTCTGCTTCCATGCGCTACTGTCTAAGAAATAGCTAGTTACCTCTTTACCAAGAGTAACCTGGCATTGCTTTGCTCTCGCACGGTGCAATCAGACCTTCGTTCTGCAAGCCACAGTGGTCTTGTGTGCATGGAAATCTACCAAAGGCAACCCTGACCAGGTTCTCTGTTAGGTGACTGACAGAGTGTTTAGGGGACAGCAGTGGATGTTGCACAATTTGACTTTAGCAAGGCCCTTGGCATGATCACATGAAGACTCCTTGTAGCCAAGGGAATGTCTAGGCTAAGTATGGACAAGAAACAGTGAGAAGAAAATGCTCTGGAAAAAGGTGTTTAAAGGGTGGGAGTCAGTGTTGCAATGTTCAAATAGTGGATGGTTAAGAGTGACACCGCTCAGAGACTGATACTGGGTCCAAAGTATTTTAGTGCCTTCATCGCCTGTTTGATGGATATCAAGGCAGTACCAGCAAGAAACTGAGGGGGCAGAATATTGAGGGGAGTGGACAGTGTGCTGGAGAGTAGAACTGTTATTAAGTGGAATTCAGTTAGGCTGAAGAAATGAGCTACAGTTCGTATGGATGAACTACTTATGGAGTTTCCCAAAGCCCTGAAAAAGGACTCACACCTGCAGCAGGACAGGCTAGGGCTCACTGAGCAGAAATAGCTCTGCAGAAAAGGCACTGAGAAGCAGCAAGTTCCTGGGAAGCAGCAATCCCTTCCCAGGAAAAAGAAGTGCACCTGGGCAGCAAAGCAGCCCCTGCATCTTGGGATGCACTTGCACAGCCACAGCAGCAGGGTCAGGCTCTGATCCTGCTCTAGTGTTCAGCACTGGTGAGATCAGCCAAACAGTGCCAGGTCCTGGGGTTCTGGCACAGGACAGACACTGACACACAGGAGTGGTTTCAGTGGAGTTCGTCATGATGGCCAGGGCTGGAGCATGTAGATGAGAGACCTGGATTTCTTCGACCTTAAAAAAGATGTTAAGTGAGATTCTTCTGTTGCTGAGGAATGAGGAAGCATAATGAAGATAAAGCCAGTTTCTTCTCATTATGTGAGGCAACAAGCACGGCTTGGAACACAGGAAATTCAAATTCAATATAAAGAAAATTTCTTTGATGCTTATAAGGGTTGTCAAACAGTGGAACAAGATTATCTGTGGAGGCTGTGGCATCCCCTTCTTGGGAGATGCTCAAACCTAAATGAAAAGAAGACCTGACACAGTCAAAAAAATATAGATCTAATACTCTTGCAATCCTACTCACCTTTCAGTTTTCTGTGGTGTTCTTCAGTATATTTGATGACTGTTGTAAATTGCCCTTGGCATGATTCATGCCAGTAAATGTGTTTGTTGTCCTTGTCAGAGTATTGTGGCTTTAAACTGTGGTTCATCAAAGGGAGGACAAACATTAAAAAATAGGTTGAAAATTATTGGCGATCTACTTTTTTCTTTATTTTTTACTTGAATAGCAATTAATATAACATTTGTTTTAATTCTAACTCCTGAGTTACTTTTCTGAAACATATGACTTGGATATTGCATGCTTGTATAGCAGGCATAGTACACAATATACTTCATAAAATCCATTCTGTAAAATCACTATATTTTATTGAGTGTCTTCTCAAAAGAAAAAAAACAAAGTAAAACCTAAAGAAAAGGAGCTGTTACAAGGTCCTTGCAAAGATGAGTTTGACCTATGACTATTTCAGCAGTTTGTACTCTAGTTTCCACTTCAGCAGGTGTAATTAGAAGATACCATTACCAGATCTCCTTCAGCAATGCACTTGCCGTGAGAGAGAAAAGAAATCCAGGTATATATCCTATGAGCTCACAGCTAACAGTGCACAGCACTGCAGAAATTCTCTTTCGTGCCTCAGCAGAATGTGCCGTTTGATGGAAAGGAAAAGAGGAAAGGAGTCAGTCATGAGAAAGCTTCCAGTCAAATGCAGCTTCTCATTCTAGTAGTTCCGAAGTAGCAAACACCTTGATATTAGTGGAATGCAAAGTCAAATAATTCAAATTGACATAATCACCAGTACAGCAATCTCAACTAAATCCTTTGTTTCATGATTTTATTATAACACCATGTAGCATCTGTCATGAGCTCCTGGTTACATTTTTTTTTTAAAGGTTTCAGCTAAGATAGGTTATACTTTCATTAAGGACCACACTGTTTCATTACTCAAATATGTATTTCTAAAAAAAAGGAGATGAGAAAATGACCAGAAGAACACATTAGGAAAAGAATTTCTACAATTTGCTTGTGTTGCATCTGTTACATCTTGAAGACTCTGTAGAGCAAGAAAAGATACTCCTTTACTGATTAGCACAAATATATACCCAGAGTCCTTTGTTCTTCTGTTTGTATTCCACACAAGCCAAATGCCAGATTGTGCATTATATCTGTTGAGCAAAAGCATACTGCTCACAACTTGGCATTTCACAAATAAGTTTAACCTTTCCCTCCTCTCTCTCACCACTGTATCACCCTCCTACTTTTCCTGACTTAGTCTCTTAGACATCTGAAAAGGTTTACATTAACATTTTTAATGGTCTCATGAGAGGGAAAGAAATTCAACCACCTATCAAAACTCTTCTTGCAGTCTTCCTGAGAAAACACAGCAGTGATACACAGAGAGATCTTTGTGAGTTAACTTCTTTTTCGGAATTAAGACTCTAAGACCCAAGAGAAAGCCCTGCTACTGTCGTTACTTCACTGCAGTGAAGACATTATAGGGAATGAGATAAAAGAATGCATACTCAGAGAAGCACATTGGCCTGATACCTAGCAGTAGCCATTGCTACAGAATTCAGCACAGGACATCTGCTTTTTGGCAAGAGTTTTGCAATTTGATCTGCTCCCTGTGCCACTATATTCACACCCCAAATGTTTTTAAGCCTTCATGAACTGGTAATTGCAGTGTTAAATTTCAGTTTTTGTCCACATCCCAAGATTAGACTTCTTTACATGCTAGGCAGTGCCAACTTTCTCTTACCCAAAACAACTATCTAGTGGTAAAAAAGTCTACTCCTCCTCGGAAATACTCAAATAGAGAAAGTATTTCTTTGTTTCCTAAAATTATTTAAGGAAGACACCAACAAAATTCTCAGTCTTTTTCTCTTTTCTTTCCTTTGACAATCAAGTCCCTTCCTGCCTCCTGTGGTCTGATAATGAAAGGAAGTCTACAAAAATTGTCTCTGAGCTGGATGTTAAAATGAAGAATATATGCTAAAAACTTTAATATAAAATAAAAACGAGACAAAAATCCCCAGCAGTCACAAAGTTTACTCTGGAAAGTGATAAAAGCTAAACTTTCTTCTCAAAACTATAAAATATTCTCTTAGAAAATCCTGTAAATAGAAGCTACAGGGTATTTTTTGTTTGTTTGTTTATCTTAATTGGGAAAGAAAGAAAAAAACCAACAAAGCAAAACAACAAAAAAACCCACAAACAACATCATCCAGAGCTTCTTTGAGTACAAGCATTGTGTTTCTATGACTTTAATGCTAATTTGTAACACCTATAGATTGAACTTGCTACCATTTCACTAACTTTGATGGTATTCCTAAGCACTAACTCACTTCTAAGCATTGTTTAGAGAATAAACAACCTTCCCATAAAGTACTGAAATTATGATGTGATGAACACAGACTAAATGATAGATTTTAAATTACAGGGTTTCCACTTTATAAATTCTCATTATCTTATATATGCATGATTTCCCACATCTAAAAGATGGTTCTAAAAGACTTCACGGGAGAGTATACCCAAACGCTACATTTTTAGAAGCCATGCATTCACAAAATTAAACATATTCATTATTCAAATGAAGAAGATGACACTACACTGTCATACAAAGGAAGAAGAAATTATTTATAAAGACAAAATTATAAGTTTAGACAAGGAAATAAGACCAATAAAAGGAAATTAAAAGTACAGCACCTAGGGAGAAAAGACCCTATGCACCTGAACAGAAGACATCCTGCTGGTGGACAAGTTGGTCTTGAGCCACACTCGCAGCAAAGTGTGAAGGAGCTACATGAACTCACCGGGAAGAGGTTTGTCAGAAGGTTGAGGGGCGTGAGTCTTTTTCTCTGCTAAGTCCTGAGTCCAGCTCTGGACTTCACAGTAAAAGAAAAATGTGGATTTGCTGGAGTGAGTCCAGTGGAAGGCTACAAAGACAATGAAAGTGCTGGAGCGTTTCTCAAATAAGATGAGACTGAGATCTGCAAACGTTCATCTTGTAGAAGAGAAGTATTAGTGGCATCTTATCTGAGTATAAATACCTGATGGGGGACTGAAGGGCAAACCAGACTCCCAGAGTGATGGGACACTCATGATGGGACACCCATTGATGGGACAAGAGGTAATAGGCACAACTGAAAACTCATGAGGTTTTCATCTCTAAACAAAAAATAATTGTTTTCTACTGTGAGAGTGTTTGAAGACAGAAAACAGCTTCCCAGGGAGGTTGTGTTGTCTCCATCTCTGGCAATGTGCAAAACTTGACAGAACATCCTACTGAGAAGCTTGCTCCAGCTGACTGTGCTTTGAGCAGAGGATTTGGACTAGATAATGTTGAGAGGTGTCACCAAACTCAGTGTTTACATGATTTTGTGAAAGCATACTCTCATCCATGTGGGCAATATATCAACAGGGTAGATAATATTATTTTTCTTCCATTATATTTTTGAAGGCGATCATAGCACATTCAGAGACAGGAAACATCTCTTTCCTTTTTCACTTTGTAAATATGGCCATCATCTTAAATCCATACCGTTCCAATATTTCACTTCAAAGGTACTGGTTTGCATCCAACTGGAATTTCAAAAACAAGTAAATTTTGGCCTTCATGTAAATCTGGAGACTGTTTCTGCGTTATTTTTTATACCTTCTCTCAGCTATACTCCATTATTTTCTGAATCACATTATCCAGTAAACCATATTTTCTACATATTATTGTAGGGAAAAAACCATATATTCATTTACTAGTTTAAGTGTGCAGAATTTACCAGTGCTGTGTAGATGTCTGTCAGGGACGGACAAGGAAAGAGGAGAAAAGATAATGGCGTTTTCACAGAGAAATTTATCCTGAGGAGATCTCTTGGTGTAATTATTTGAATATACCTCTTAAAAAATTTCAAATTAGATCTGCTTGCTCAAAACCTTGTCCATACAGGTTTTGAAGATCTCCAGGTGTACAAGTTTCACAGCCTTGCCAGGCAAGGAAGGAAGAGACATCAAATTTATCTCTATCATCAAGTTCTAAACTCAATAATTAATTTTATTTGGACAAAAAATGGGCAATAATTTGCCTTTTTAACCACAGACTATAATTTTCTCTTGCAGGATGTGCAAATTACTCTTTTGTTGGATTGCAGAAACACTGAAGTATCACAAATATATTCATCTAGACAAGGCTATCTTCCTTAAACACCAAATGTCATAAGAAAAAAAATGTAAAATATTCAATTAGATCATTTCACAGCATAGAGAAATATTACTGAACAGCTTTCTACCTTACCTTATGATCAAAATGACACATACCTGTCATTCTGTATATACCCATACTTTGTTGTCTATATCACAAAAGCAGTTTAGAAGTTTGTTGATATAACGTGTATAGAAAGATGACATAACACTGCCTTCAAAAAGAAGGCATATGAGGTATATTTTTCATTTAGCTAATTCTGAATTTTAGCTTTGTGGTTGTAGTACAGCTGAAGGATCAAAACTGAGAACTTTACAACTACATCAATTTTTTTAAACAGTCAGAAATGTGGATGCATCTCTTAGCAGCTAAAGTAATTTGATCTATATTATTTATAGAAAAATGCATTTTTTTATGTTTTAGTAATGAGTTATATACTGGACCAAACCTCAAATCAGGTAATGTTTCTAATGTTAAAGGACACCTTGAAAAGCTATACAATACATTTCTATTTTCTCAAATCAATAAAAGAAGTCAGTTTTTATTATTAGAACATAGCAAATAATTTGTGTACATTGTGCTTGCCAGAAAGATCTAAGACAGATTGTATCTTGAATGCTGTAAGAATTAATTATAAGACTTTTAGCTTGATTGGAAAGGGCTCAGAAATGATGCCATTTTCACTCCTAATTTCCAGAAATTATATTTATTGAAGCACCTATGAATTATGCTAAAAAAAGTCTGTTTTATTTTTGATGCTATTTTGCTTTTAGTTGCTTTTCTCCTTTCCTTTTTGTTTTCAGTTTCATCTTCACCACCTTCACCATTTCTATCCTAAAGATGCTACTTTTGAATATTCTATATCATTACACAAGGACATATAGTTACACAAGTCCAACCCCAGATTTATGCCTTCTCTATTAGCAATTTATTTTCATGTCTTCAACAACAACAACAACAACAACAACAACAAAATTCTAAACAAACCAAAAACCAATGCAAATTTATGTTGAATATTATCCAGAGAGGGCAAAATAGAGGAATTTACACTGGATAACTTTTATGTTGTTGCGTTCTACATAGCTAAAATGTAATTCAGTGTATTTATAGTCAAGAAATGTATACCTTCATTTTTAGTGAGCGTAATGTGACATGAGATTGCAAAGGTTGCATATAGAATTAAAGAGTTCTGGAAATGCCTAAGGTATATCATTTAGGAACCTAAATATGTCTGATCACACTGGACCACCATGTTATCCTAAGTTATATCCACCATGTTATCCTCAGTTTGGAGTTACAAACACCTCTTGTTATATCATCAGCCTTTACTATTAGTACGAATTGGTGTTGGGAAGTGGGCAAGGTCATGAATTACCTACAGTCTGTATTTAGATATGCACTCTGGCTGGAAATCCATTTAAATCCCATAGCAGTGCTATTCGGTAGGAGGGTAAATGGGGTTGGTAGCAAGGGTACTCTTGGTATAAATAGCAACTATTTTCCATGTTATACCTTTATTATCTCAATTGAATAAAATAATATCAGCTTCAATAGAGATAGAAGTCAATACAGCTGACATAGTTTGATATGCTAGCCTTGTGGCAAGATATTTTTGACACACTAGATATATACACGTGTTTTTAATAAAACACATTAGCAAGAGAAACCCCTGTGCTTCAAAAGACACCATTTAAATAAATGTTTAGATGGATGTTGTGTAGTCATTCTAGACATTTATCTGCAGAAATTAAACCAGCACTTGCTTTCTGTCTTCCATTACATTGTCTAAACTTCAATACCTAGCATACCCAAACACCCTTACTTCCTGTTTCCTGGGAGATTCCCTAGAATCAGTGCATTCTGCCACCTTTTTTTCATGGTTGACTACCTTTAGACTAAAGGTAGTCTAACTGAAGTTGGACTAAACACAAGTGAACATGGTTACACTTACCAGGCATGGTCTCTCATTTTATTTGAGAGCATGTGGTTTCAACTTTGTACACTGCTTTTGAGGCTATGCTTCTTCTGTAGCTGAGACTACAATAGAATTGGTTGGAGGGAGCTCATAGTAAACTTAATTGAGGTACACTCAATTCCTGCATCCACACCATTTATGATAAGAGTTAAAAAGCAGTCGTTCTAAAATTTATCCCTGGGGAACCCCACTGGTGACTGAGCACCAGCCTGATGTAGCTCAGTTTACTGTAACTCTTGGAGCCTGACTCATCAGCCAGTTGCTGACGCAGCGCAGCATGGACTTGTCTAGCTGAGTGATGGACATTTTGTCCAGAAGGTTACGGTGCAAAAGAGTGTCAAAATCCTCCTCAAAACCACCAAAAAACCACCTCATATACTGGCTTCCTTTGGTCAGCTAGATGGGTAAAAGAAATTAAGTTTGTTATGCAGGACATTCCCATCGTGAACCTCTGCTGGCTATGACCAGATATTCCTATTCGTGTATTCTGTAGAAGACTTCTCAAGTCAGACACATAGAGTAACAAAGAACACCACCATTTCAACATTTGCCAGGGGATAATTTACCTCTCTTATACCAAAAATATTCTATTATTCTTCATAATACAGGTTATATTATATAAGACAATGAGTTAAATAACAAATATTTTGAAAAAGACTGTGGACTGAATCCTAACTACAAACTAGATCTGTTTGTGCTTTCTTTTCTTGTGACCAGATGTGGAAATGGATCTTTCCTTGCTGTTTTAAAGTAAATAATAAATAGTAAATTCCACTGAATTCTGAAATCTACTGAAAGAAAATCACCTCATAAGATTTCTTCTGATAATTTTTTTTTTAAGAGAGGAAGCATATTTGCAATAATATTTCAGTCTATTACAGATCATAATCGTACCAAGTCTGTGATTTATGCAATTCAGTGAAAAAAAAGTGAGTCCAAAATAAATACACTGTGATGGACACATTTTATGTATAATTTTCTATGTGGCACTAAAGGCGAGCACAACTTCTAGTGTCTTAGGGGTAAAGAATGCTGAAAAGAGTGACTGAAAACGGCAGACTTCAGAAGGCTGCTCGCTTCCATGAAATCAGCTCCCTCTTTTATAGTGCTGATTAAGTCCTGCTTTAGCCAGGATTACAAATTAGAGTTGTCTCAAGCATATTATAAAAAGAACAGGTAACAGTGGAAGGAGGGACAAGTCAACAGAAGAAAAGACCCATGGAAAAGAAAATGAAGAAGCAAAAATGAAAGTACGGGCCATACACTTACCAGTGTTACTTAGAAGGCAGATATGAACATAGCAAACATTTCATGGATTTTGCATCAATTTTACTGATATGGAAATGCTGGAATATGAAAAGTTGATCCTTAATTGGCAAAAGACACCTGAAAATTTTGAAACCTTAGACCACTTGCTTTAGATATCTTAAATTCGGAAGATACTTGCAATGCTTTTTTGTGCTTTTGGTAAGGTTTTTGTTTGATTGGTTGGTTTTGGTTGCGTTTTTTAACTCCTCTTGCTATCATCTCTGCTTCTATATGTGACTTGGAAGTGTGATTCAGCTTCTTCTGCGGGAAAGGTGACAGACAAAAATTGTGGTAAAGTAGTCTGACTCCAGGCTGTACTTCAAATATGGTTCAAAGGATTCCAGTGATTAGTGCTGACAAAGACTGGAGGTAACTTATATCCAAAGTAATGAAGGTTATTTCAGTTCTTTAAAACAATATATATGCATTTTCAGTACTAGAACAGAAGCTGCCTACCTTCTGAGTTTGTTTACTGATCTCAGGTTCCTTAAGTCTGTTTCAGAGCAAGCTAAAGGGAAGCTAGGAATAAGGAGATTTATGTACATCTGCTCACAGAGCTTACATATGTGGAGGCTGCATTTGAAGATGTACATGTCATGACTCTTATTTTTGTAAAGATGATAGAAGCAAAATTTGACATTTCAAGTATTATCACGATCCATTCTTTTTCCCCTCTCTTTGTCTTACTTTGAAATGCTAAAATATTGGTAATCACTTTTTATATTGCGATTTTCAACAGGCTATCAAATTCAGTGTACAGAGAGGAGGAAATTGTGTCATAGCTACAAATTTATGGAATATTTTAGAAATACATTAACTTTCAAATATATCTTTCCAGGCTATACCTGGGGGGGCAACAAGAATACACTGAAATAATACCTACTACTAATTGCAAAGTTTGAGACCTAAATAATGTCTATTGGTCTCTGATGCATAAAAGTGCTCATATTTGTTTAAATGTAAACCTGCAATCAAGCCTGCAGATGTTAATGGGAACATTTGCATGCATAAAGCTAATCTGCTGCTAAATTAGCTACTTGAGTCAGCATTAGTGCTGAAATTCCACTAGGATTCACAGCCTGAAAAAAATTTAAAGCTTATTTCATATATTCAGGATAGCTAAAGTATATGCTTTTCATGTAGTTCTCTCATAAAGTGATGAGAAATACTCCTGGATCGAGTATCTACTGGTAGATATCATTAAGTGACACTCAAAGAAACACCAGCATTCAAGGTGACTTAAATATGTCAACACAGCTGGTGTGTGGAAAAACATCTGTTTTCCGAGTATCTGTAAGCATCTTGCAATGATCTGCCTACCCCACCTCTGCAAGAAAACCTGCATAATGTATCGTAATCTAGCTTCAGACCATAACATGCATGCATCAGAAGGAGCACAGGAATTCCATTTGACAGTGATAATATCACACTTAAAATTTGTTTTCAAATGAAGAAAGGTCTTCGTTCATGACAAGCAGTGTCCTTTAAGATTTAAAGCATCTGAGCAGCTTGCACTGGCTGCTGTGAGCTTTCTTCATGGAATCAGGCTTCTTTTCAGGCCTCAACCTGCTTGAATGATAAATTCATCAAGACAGAATGTTGCAGCAGAAAATTCTCTGAATCCATGTATTCTTCCAATTTATGTGCAGGTGACAATAGAAGAATGAATAATAAAGTAGTCAAATAATTGAATTTAAGGAGGAAATTAGAAAAAAGTATAGGCACTCTGCACATAAAATTTTAAATTTAAATATAATCAGGGTTATCTCATGTGATGCGGTAATTTCCAGGTATTTTAATGCCAGAGAGTTTGCCAGGTTGCCACTGCTGTTCCAGCATAGCTTTATAACATAACTAGGAGAAAGAAAACCTGCAGCCCTACAACTTTTCAGCTTGTCTCTCACCATAGACAGCAGGAAACACTGAGTGATGCTGACTACTGTTATGACAGTTTTCTTCAGCTTGCAAACTTTATGGGTGGGGTACCAAATGTCCTACCAATGTTGGTGACTCTCATTTAGTCCCCTCAGAGATAAAATATTAACTCCTCATTTGGATTACTGAAGTTTCTATGTCTTATTACTAATTCCGCTAAGTCATCTGGATATACTTTTACTAGCATACATTGCATTGCCAAGCAAATTGTAGAACCACAGAATCGTCAGGATTGGAAGAGACATTTAAGGTCACCCAGTCCAACCATCCACCTGGCAGGGCCATACTAAACCACTCAACCACATCGCCCAGTGCCAGATCCAGACGCCTCTTAAACACCTCCAGGGATGGTGACTCCACCAGCTCCCTGGGCAACCTGTGCTAGTGCCTGACAACTCTGACGCTGAAAAATCTTTTTTCTAAAATATAAACTGAATAGCCTCTGTAAATCTGCCTTACAAAGCCAAAAAGAGCTTAGCCCTCTTTCTACCAGTCAGAGACAAAGAAAACCGAAATTAGTAGCATTAATTTTAAAGATGTTCTAAAATTCAAAAGGTATCATTTTTGTTGGAAATAAAAATACTCTCTTTGTCTTGTCCAGCTAGAAATGAATAGTACATGGGAGGTAAGACTTACTATTCCTTAATGAGAAGACACATATTATATTAGGAATCTTTTTGTCTGTTGCACATGATCACAATTTTTGAACAAAAAACCATTTTTGAGTCTGATGGTTTAAAAAAAGTTAGAGATGCATGTTATTTCACAGTGGTTTACAAAGAAACCATTCTGATAAATGGAGACATTGATTAAATGGTGATAATGACACTGAGTCAAATATAAACACAAAAATAGTAAATATTTTTATGGTAGAACTACATTATCCTACCTTTGGCTAAATCTGATCACTAAGGCAGTTTCCTAGAATTTCTTAGAAAGTTTGAATGACTTATCAAGAAACCTTTCTGCTAAGGTTAAGCCTTAATATATAAATGTACTTTAATGTTACAAATCAATTTTTGTGAACCAAAAAATGTACCAGTAAAGTGAAAAGCTGAACTGTTAGTTGTATTTTATTAAAGCAAAGATTTTACAACACTTCAAAAAGCATGTTTAAAGCTACCTGTCTTCATAATAGTGTATTACATAGATACAATCCTTCTGCAATATTATACTGAACATGAGGACACTTAAGCATGAGAAAGACTATTTACAGGTGTGGCTTTTGTTGTGGGTGGTGGTTTCATGGCTTCATTAATAATCAAATGAACATAGAACAAAACATTTTTTTTTTTATTTAATAGACTTCTGATCCTAAAAAAGCTTTCTAGTAGTGTCTAAGGCTCTTCAGGGATATCTCAGCCTGTTGCAAATCAAAAATTACAGACCAAGTAAATTAAATATGAAAGCATGAATAATGAAATAACGACCAAAACATGCAGAGGAAATCTGTAGGATATGGGGAAGAATTATGGTTAAAATTCTGGTCTCACTTAAGCTACTGGCAGTTTAGCTTTTGGCTTCCACTGAGGCTCCCCAGGGAAGTAGTCACAGCACCAAACCTGACAGATTTGGAAAGAAAGACTATCCTGAAATTTAGGAAGAATAGTCTTTGTGACAAAATGGCATCCCTCTGATTTTTATTTCAACTAAAGTTTTGAAGTGTCTTCTATGCTAGTAGCTTCCTATGTCAGATCTATTTCTACCTTTTTTTATTTTTTTCCCCCTTGTAATTTTTACATGTTACTTCTGGAACTTTCTAAGTTAATTGTAATTTTTCCTTCGGTTCATATTTAGAATTGCATACCCTTCTTCAATCTAACTAATAAAGTCAACTTTCCTTCCCGAGGAATACTTCCACAGATTGTTCTGAGACTCTGAAATTAGTCTTGCCTATACAAAAACCTGTGAGGCAGCAAGTTTTTTGAAAAGAAGCAAAACAAGAGAAATGTCAAATACTAAAATCCAGGTGTTTTGTCCTATAGACAGACTTTTCAAGATCGTATTTTCATTGATCACTGTTCCTATTTTTTCACTGTGTTAAATATCACAGGATATGAAGCAGAAAAGAAAACAAAAGAAACAAAAACACAAGTCAAGTTTTCAGTTATGTTCCACCTGCTCGCAAAAGAATCCTTCTACCTACCAAGGTGATCACTAATTCAGAGAAAATTTTAAAAAGCCACACCAATTGTTCAAGTTTCCAAGTTACTATTAAATTTAAAGCTTCAAATTAGTAGCATATTAAAAAATACAGAGATAAAATTTTCAATTAACTCAAATTTACCTAATTAAACATAATATTTCCCTAAAATTCTCTGATATTTCTTTTATTCCTCTTTGAAAAGTGTATTAGTCTGTTATACCATCATTTAAACTGAGTAAGGTCAAGTCTTAACTAACTTTTTACTGCTTTTTTGTTTTGTTTTATTTTGGGTTTTTTTTGTTTTGCAGCAAAAAATGAAATTATATTCATACTGAAAGGAATAATGCATACATGTACAGGAAAATATGATTCTACCATTGAATCTAAATTTTTATCTCTTCTTTGTAATTGTTAACTATCTGTAATGCTTGAAAGCTGGTATTGCTCAATACCTGTGATTAGCTGGATTACCGACAAAGTACCATGGAATATAAGCAATTCACACCGCACA
>VZTF01009278.1:687120-716922 GCA_013397755.1 Cnemophilus loriae | reverse complement strand
CTTTCCCCCCTAGCTCCTCCTCTTCCTCAGCACCCAGTTGCAGGGATACAAGACAGAGGAGTCCCAGCTCCTCTTGGAACCAACACCCAGAGCAGAGGCGAGGGCACCAGCCATGTCCTGACCCAGCCAAACTCAGACACGGCCTCACCTGAGCCACCCAGCTCTGGGGTTCATACCCACAAGGGGAAGGGCCCTATCACATGTTCACAAGTGAAATTTCCTTAGATCCTTCATTTATGAGCGAGAGGCCATCTCCTGGCACGGTGCCCATAGTGGCAATGCTGCCGAGGCTCCAGGAAGTGGCATGAAGCCTCCCATCCTCCATCCATCCTCACCAACCAGTGCAGGCTGTGAGACGGGATGGGAGACACCACTGCCTTCCCTGGTGCCTGGCCCATGATTTCATTTTTGTTTAATCCAAACTCTTTGCCAAGGAGTTTGGGGATGGAAGGAGCATGCTAACAGCACAGAGGCTCAAAGAGATTAGGGCTTGTTCAAAAATACCCATGCACACACAAATGGGTAAGGCTGTGAGCAGTGAACCAGAGGGCAGCTCTCCCAGCCACAGCCCTGCTGCCCTCCCCTGCTCCCTACTGGAATTTTGGACAGTAGCACCTGTGGCCTTATCCAGAAGGGTGCTGAGAACTGCAGGCTGCCCCAAATCCTTGCTGGATGCAGCTGGGCACTTTGGAAAATAAACCCATTCACATCTTTTCTGCCTCATCTGAGAAATGAGAGTGCATATCTCCTGTAGGCGTCTTAAAGCTGGTGCTGGCAAAGAGATGGGAGAGTTAAAACCAACAGCAACTAGCACTAAAAATTCCTGGATTTGTTCTGCTCTCAGGAACAAAGTTGGGGCTGCAGGGTGGCAGAAAGGGCTGATAGTCTCCTGTGCTTCACCCATCAAACCACCTACAGAAGGGTTACAGGGGACAGGGTTTAGGCTCTGCTCTGCACTGTCATCACACAGCTAGGGCTGGGAGAAGCATATGGACAGGAGGGTGGGAAGCAGAAGTATTTAAGCGTGATTCTAGAAGTGCCAGGGTTCTCCCGTCATGGCACGCTGGGGTGGTATTTCTGCTAGCACAGTTCTCTGCACACCCCAGTTACTGTCTCACCCTCAAGGCCACAGCTTCCTCAGTGAGAAACAAACTCCACTGGAGCATACGTACATCTGCCCTTCCAGGTTTTCTCTCTGCACCCTTACTCCATTCCCCAAATCATGGGGTTCTCACTGCAAAAGTCACAACCACCCTCTCAGCACATCCCCCAGGCACCCTGGTCAGCACCCAGCCTCACCACTGGCTCCTTCCAGGACCTGCTCTGGCAAGAGTCTCTGAGAAGGACCAGCCCTGAATGCAGGCTAGCACTGACTCTTCCCCACATCATCTCTTTGTGCATTTCCAGAGTCATCTTTGACATTTCTAGACCAGAATTTTAACACAGTCCTGGCCTGGGCATTTTCAAAAATCTATTTTTTAAATTATTTCTTTGTTAGCAGTGATACTTGAAACACTGACATTTACCATTTGAAAAGCAAAGAGAACACATTTAAACAAGCATCTTAAAAGAGCTAATGGAAGAGAAACAGATCCATCTGTATTGTACTCTCCACTCGCTATCTCTCAAAGAAGTAAACCTTTCCAGATAGCAGCGAAATCTCCCAAAAGTGAAGACAATAGCAGTTCCCAAGATTCCCGCAGAGGGACTGAGGACCAGTGAATTGCCCCACCCGGGTAATGCCTGCTGCAAGCTGCCGGCTGCCCAGAAAAAACCTCAGCCCAAACAGCCTCAAGGACCCAGCCCACAGATTTCATCAATCCAGCTCGTCAGCCCTTCCAAAACAAGCAGGTGCCTTTGCTAGGGGTCTCTGGCCACCACTGCATCCCTGACCTTACCTTGCCAAATTATTTCTAATGAATGTTAATTGTCAGATAGGGAGCATTGAGGATCGAGGGTGCTTTTCCTTAGCCACAGAGCAGACGTGGTAAGGTTGACATCAGTCCAAGACAAGGCACTGTCAAAAGGCCCCTGAAGGGATGGGTGCTTCTGATGGCCAGTAAAGATGTCTTTTGCTCCTGTGTACTAGCACTGCTAACAAAAAAACGTCTTGTGCATCCCTTTGGAGAATCAGCTTCAACGAGGAATCCTCAATCAGCTTCAATATCAAAAATAATGTGCATCATTCTAAATGATGAACTTGGCACAATGAGGATAACATCCTTTAGCAGAGTCTGGGAGCTGGAGTGGGGGCTCGGGGGTATTTCTAGGGAGTTTTGGGGCTTACTGTTTTAACTTCTTCCTTGCAAAAAGGCCCTGTACCATGAACATTAATCAAACACTATATTCTGCCTTTTAGTCTTGAACAATTATGAGTACAGTTTTGTGATCTTTAGCCATATTTACTGATACTCAAAGGCAGATTCTATCTTGTTAGATTGTTATAAATGGGACCCCAGGGAATCGGCACACAGGCGGAGGCAGATGTGAAAGATCCTTCTCAGAGCTCGGGTGTGCTTCAGTTTTCTACTGCTGAAATTACGAATGTTTTGGAGAAAAAAAAAAAAAAACAACCAACTTTAGATTCCTCTGCCAGATCATTACAAAGAGCTGTCTTGTAGATTACAAAAAAAAAAGAAAAAAAAAAGAGCCATTTTGCTGAACTTAATATTTTTTAAGGTTAACTGTTAAATTTCAAAGTGTGCTTTACATGTGCTGGCCACTTGTATGGACAAAAGTTTCAGAGACAGACAGAGAAAAGGTTTCTGGTTATAAACCATTAAAGAAAGAAACCCACAAATTCTGTCTCATTCTGTCTTACTTAAATATGTTGTTTCTGCTCCAGACCTGTTTCATAATACCATAAAATAGAGGCATGTTTCCGACACTAGATTTGAGAAGCTGTCACGTTAAAGGTAAACTTTTAATCTGCTAGAGACAAACAGCACACATTTTTGCTTCCCGAGAAACAGCTCTTGAGAAATGTTTAAACAAGAATTTAAGAGCTGTGTGGTAAAGCCACATACAGGGGTCTCAGACAGCTACTGGGTTTGAGCTTCTTTTCCTTTTTGTTGTTTTTTTAATTCTTTAAATAACCCACTAAAAAGTAGACTTCTAGGAACAAAGTAACCAAGATGCGCGGTAAAGTGAACCTCTAGGCTTGCTTTTATTTCTAGTTAATAGAAAATAAATGTTTTCACTGAAACACAGGCCTGAATTTCTAGCTGTTCATCTCCATCTTTTTATTTTCTTGGGACTCACAATCAAATACTTTTAAGAAGTTAATTGTGTCACAATTAGTAACACGTTAGCCCTCCGATATTTTTAACAGCAACCCAGGTTTTTCCCCAAGGCACTTAAAAATGGCAGGCTCGGCTATATTCTCCCTTTTTTAAAACTCCCATGCACTTTCTTCTTTAAAAAACTCCCACATGCATTTCACTTGGTCTGAAAATACCAGCAAAGATCTTAATCCTGCCAACGCTTACAGACATGCTTAACTTTCTGCACATCAGTAATCCCGCTGACTGCAGAGGACCGTTGGCGTACCTACAGCTCGGTGCAGGCTAAGGATGGAATCCGGCCTGCGCCGAAGCCAATGGCAAAACCCCCACTGACGTCAATAAGGTTGTGCTTTGACATCCAATTTGTTGCAGGATTGGGACCATCCTCATTTCAAGGTACTTTCCCAAAATCTATTTTGGTTTAGTTTTTTGTTTGGTTTCTTTTCTCTCTCTTTTTCTCTTCCTGCTCTTTCTCCCTCTCGCCTCCCACACTCACTCTTATGGGGCCCCATAGTGAGACCACTTGAAAACTTCTGCCTTTCAAATCCGTCCACAAGGAAAACCCCCTCGCTGAGACAGGAAACATCCTTTGCAGGTAAAGCTGAAAGAAACTATTTAGGTCCACTGTGTGCATTTGAGTAAACTAATTAAAACCTGGGAAGCTGGGTTCCAAGCGATGCCAAGAAACAATCGTTCATATGAACTGAAGTGAAATGGGAAGCTCCAGACATTTAAAATCAGCTGTAGGGAAAAAAAAAAAAGAAGCAAAAAAAAGTTTAAAAAGGAGAGGGGAAAAAGCAGAGGAAAGAGGGAAAGGATGTTTTGTAATTTTTACTGTAAAGTCAACTCAATGCAGCTTGAACTGCATGGGGTTAAAATACATTTGGGGGGGATGCTAAACAATGAGGGGATAAAGCCCTGCTGAAAAGCAGGGGAGGGCGAAGCAGCGGCAGCCGGCTCGGAAGCGCTGCAGTGCTGTGAAGAGCGGGCAGAAGTGAGCAAACCAGCTGAACCGCTTGCAGAATTAATCAGTAACAAAGAGGCTGGAGCTGTTGGCGGGCTTCAGCCCTTGAACCTGGACTCTGCTCTATAAATTTCAACTTGGAATGGCTCTCTACTTGTTGAAAGACAGGTTGGCTCCAGGCCAAGACATAAGGGGAAGAAAAAAAAAAAACAAAAGAAAAAAAAATTCCTTCTTGCTCAGGAAACTTCTCTTCAGTTTCTAACTCTTTTTATGAGCTAGTAATAGGGCAGTCTAGAAAACGGGAAACAAAAAGTGGGTCTTGAAAGGAAAAAACGAAGCAGAAGTTGGTTTAATAAAGAAAATAAAACAAGTAGCTGCTAAATTCAAAACTGGATTTTGCCTGCACACAAGTACATCAGTTCTAATAGAAGACTTCAGAGCACCTCAGCAATAATTCAAAGGAGACTTTTACAGTTACATTAGCTGACTACAGGTTTGACTCTGAAAATAATAAATGTCTTAAAAGAGGAAGAGGGCTGTTTAATCCCTGTCTGCAGTCTCATCTTGTTCTCTCCTCCCCCACCACTCCACATTGTTTAAATGACCATTACAAAAGGAGTGTGGTATAAAAAATGTGTAGAACCATCATTTATTCAACAGCATCTCTTTCCTTTCTTATTTTTCCCCTCTTCAAACAGGGGTGTGCTAGGAGAACCAATGCTCTGCTCAGGCTCTCCTCACTGCCAAGGCAGTTTCAGCCACAAATACCTTGCAGCCGCCGTGCCTTCCCAGCACGAGCAGACAAGGAGCAGGCTGGAGCAGAGTGAGGGGCTGGAGTGAAGAGGGCGGGAGCTGTCAAAGTGGGAAGAAAGAAGGCAAACATCTATTCAGAGGCCAGATGCGCTGAGCAAGGTCAGCTGCAGAGACACAGCCCTTTGCAGCAGCTATGCAATTACATCCCAAGTCTGCACAGCACCGAGAGTCCCACAACCTGCATGCAAGGGCTGGACTGGAGGATCTAGGGCAGCTGGAAGAAGGTCTATAACGATTTTAATTGCTCTTCCGAGATGCTAAAGGATAGATGAGATGCTCTTTAGCTAGAGCAGAGGGGCTGATGCTCTATACTGCTCACAAGAATACATGCAGATAAAATACCCTAACGAGAGAATGGAGAGAGAAACAGGGTAAGTACCAGCGGTGATCAAAAGCTGAAATAAAATAGTGAAATAAGATGCAGCCTAATCAGAGCACGGAGGACAAGGATACAAAATCTTTTCACCAAAAGTGGCTGTTAAGGTAAATTAGATTAATCTCTCCCAGCTCTCCTCCTCTCCAAACGCCCTTAATTATAAAGAGGGGGCTGACTCCTGTAAGGCTGCACACCATCCAAGACTGCTGGACAGTCAAAGCTATATACGTAGCATCCTCTACTTCCACTTTCCGAGAAAACTGGGATCTGCTACTTGGTAGGTCTTTTCCATCTGCAGCTTTTATGACTCTGCCGAGGGACCGGTGAGCAGTATCCCCCTTTTCTTGCTCAAGAAATATGCTACCAAATGCCAGAAGAAGGAGCTAGTTTAAGAGCTGTTGGGCTTAACAGTGGTTTGTGCTGATCACACTCGAATCTTTCTGCAAAGACGCACATGCAAAGAGAAAAAAACAACAACCACTAAGTAACCACTTCACATCTGCCATTAACATTATTAAACTCCTTACAAACGGTATCTACCCCACCTTCCCCACTGCACACAAACATACACACACCCCCGAGCTCTGCAACACAGCAACTAGGAGCCAAGACGGCTCTCCTCTCCTCACTGCAGCAACCACATTCATTCCTGTTAAGGGGTTAACGATTCATTTCCACTACTTCTCTCGAGAAAACCTACAATGAAAACATTGGCTCACGAAAGCGTTCTCACTGCCAGAATGCCACAGCGCGAGTGAAAAGTCCGTTTTGTTTTCATTACATCTCTGGGATTTCCGGCTTAACTCCTGAGCTTAGACACCAAATCCCTAGATACCCCACCCACCCAGTTTTTCTTCTTCTTCTTTTTTTTTTTTTTTGTAATATTTCTACTGCACGGCCCACCAATTACCATTTGGAGGGTGGGAGGGAATGGGGAAAAGAAACCATGCTGAAAAGGATGCTCTCGTTGGAGAAAGCACACGCATCTCCCAAGAAAAGAGTTACCCAGTTTCTCCTGGCTTCCAGAGTTTTCTGCTGAGAAACACGGTTTTATTTCTATACCTGGGCTCTCTCTTCTTTTTCTTACCCTCCGGGCTCCCATCTTCCCACTCAGCCACCGAAGCCAGTGCTGAAAGTCAGCCCCAAATCTATGCCCTTTGAAGTTATGTGACATGACATAGAAATCCAAGCCCTTCTTGCACAAAAAGTATGATTACTTCACAGGGCTTTTTTTTCTCCAGTTATGATAGAAAAATGTTCCAATCTTGGAAAAAAACTAGAAAGGTTCAACCTTTATGTCACAGCTGATTTGGTCACTGTGTGTATAGGCAGCACAGTTCAAACACTGGCTGAGAAAGAAAAACAATCTATGGAAAACACATAGGAGGCAGCCTCATGCTATAGCAACACTTCTGTCCTGCTCAAGCAAAGGAACCATTTCTGTGCCTTTATGTATTTATCCCCCGTTGGAGCAGAACATTGTTGGAGACAGCTTTTCTCTTTTGTAGTACTTTCACACACCCGGCTTTCCTCTAGCTACATCCCAATCCAAAATTCACCTGCAAACACATACAAATTCCTTTCTTGCAGTCAACACTCCACCAAGCACAACCGTATTGCTATTTGTCGCATCCACACAAATGCCAAAGCAGTCCACAAGATGGCTGAGCACTACTTTTACTTTGCTCTTAACAGTTGCTCACAAAGTTGTCAAGAAAAATAAGTAATGGCTGGCTGAATGGTGCCTTTTCACCATTCACCATTGCTGTTGCCTATAAAAATCTACCAATCTTTCCATGATTAATAATAACCAGATATGCATACGGTTTCTGGACACATAGCCCAACTAATTTCACAAAAGGCATTAAATAAAGGCAAAAGGCCACTTTGTTGGGTGACATTTTTAGTGGGTTCTAACTCTGAGTAAGTCCAGAGTTCTTCCACTGAATTAAAAGAGGCTAGCAGCAGTGCCAACATGGTACAAACAAGCAAGTTTTGCTCTTAAAGTGTGACTCCTCACACGCATTCCCCCCAGAGCAAGAAGACTCTGGCCATGTGTACTGAATGACCTTCTTAAATCCCCTCTCATCAGCCTGCAAAATGGCACTTCTGTCGAAAAGGTTTTACCCAGCATTGTCACTCATAAAACTGAAGATGACTATAACTAGGAGAGATTAGAGAGGGAGAAAATAACAGCAGCAAGCTCCTGTTTCTCAGTACAGCACACCATGCACTCAGGGGCAGGTCCCCGCTTGTGCCACCTGATCAATCCGGCATGGTCCTGCTGGTTTCAGGGGAATTACCCCACGTGAAACTGGGGCACAGCGAGGTAAACTGGACCCCCCACCACTCCTCCAGCTTTGTGGGAATCCTGCTAACCACATGCGGGGCACAGAAGATAACTTTGAAAAACAGGATGGTGGGAGGAACAAAACAAAAAGCTAAGACTGGCAGAGAGAATTGAGGGCATAATAGCCTCAGCATTTTTTTAATCTGCTTTTAAAACTTGGTGTGATTAATTTCATTCTTTACTGGCAGATGCCAGGAAAGCCTTGGTGCCTGGCAGGGCTGGACCCTGGGCAGGACACAGCTGGGGACAAGTTGAGGTGGCAGCGGGGAGAAGGTGGTTGGTGGCCTCGGGCTGGGTCTGAGCAGAGGGTGCTGGAGTGGGGCCCCAGGGTGTGGTGGAGTTCAAGCAAGAGGAAGGAAGGGTTTTGTAACTGGCAGGTTTCTCACCTTTAACTCTTGCAGGAATTAGCAGGGTTTGTGCTGCTGCCTTGGTGAGAGACACTGGAACCGTGGCCCTGTGGCTGCAGCCCTGGGTGTGGCATGCTGACAGGCACCCTCCGCACTGCCCTCTCTTAGGATCTCCCACAAGGGCACAATCGTGTTCCTTGAAGAGCCCCATGCTGGCCTCCACCGGCAGCCTTAAAAGTTTAAGCCATCAGCATTTCACCAGCCCTTGTTCAAGCTTGAAGCCTCAGCAAACCAGGGGAGGGCAGCTGCCACTGCAGGCTGCTCCTGTGGGCTGGGGGTGCCCTATCCCCAGAGGAGAGACAAGCTCCCCGAGCATCCCCCCTGCCCCCAGCCCTGGGTGCAAGCAGTGCTCTGGGTGAGATCACCCTGCTTGTTTTTCTCTCCACACCCCAGCAAGGACCTCAACAAGGTCCCGGGGGCAGGAAGCCTGCTCGTTAACCCACTCTCAGGGCACTGTCAGTTGACACCTTCCTTGTGTCATGTGTCCTCCCCTTACTGCTCAGCAACACCAATTAGCAAAACGTGTTGCTAAATACCTGGTGAAGCAGCAAAGGAGTAGGAGGAGGTGACCAGGTAACTCCTCTGCACTTAGGAAAACCCTAGCAGATTCGAGGGAAGAAACGAGCCTGGAAAAGCCTCATGGAAAGGATTGCAGCTGAGTTTCTCAGGCACTGTTGCCACATACTTCTAGAAGCCTCTTTTTCTTCACAGACTGTTTTCTCCTGGCCTCGCTTTTGCAAGTCACTCCTGCACGACCCATTGCCCCAGGGAGGTTCTGGCAGCAGCACCTGGTGCCATGACAGCTTTGGGAAGGGGACAGCCACCAAGCCCTGTGCCGCTTCAGCTTCAGCAGAACACCTCTTCCCAACCTGCCTGATGTCGCCATCACAGTACTTGGGTTGTTTCAGCTCGCATTTCCCTCCCCTCACGTGTGAAGGCATCACGACGGCTGTCTGAGTCCTGCAGTTAATATGGGTGCACGGGTCCATAATGGTACATTGTAAGTGAATGTCTCAGGGTAGACAGCAATAATAATTAGCTGTCATGATTTGAAAAAAGGATAATCCATGCCATTGAGTTAACAATCACTCACACAACACACATGGATTTAACTAATCTTAATTTGGAGAAAAATAACAATTCTAAATATATCAAATAGCCCATTTCATGGCAACCTGCAGCGGTGTTTATCTCTGGCTTCCAGCACATGCGAGTTATTTAGTTTCTCTCACTGGCAGTTTTACCATTGAAAAGCCTGAAATGAACATTCATGGAGCAAGGGTTGCAGTTAAATCCTGCCTCTGACAGGGAGCCTTTTTTCATAATGTACATCTAGTACAATGTATGGAGCTCAGCACTGGTAGCCGGGACAGGATGAATGAGGAATTCCAATCAACCCCCTCCCCCTTCCTAGCACTATCTTTGCAAAAATTAGCTCACCATCTTAATGAAGCTCTGCTGCTGCTGTAGTTACATGTTTGTGAGGGTCTGCTGGCCTGAAGGTGCAGACCTGCCAATGAATCTGGAGAAGTTGTGGTCCAAGTGGTGCCTGCCCCACAGAGGCTCTCTCCTCTCTGCTGCGGTTCTATGAAACCACTCAGCATTAAAATCAAGCTGACTGGCACTTTTTCTTTAACCTGAGTAGTTTCAGAGAATCCTGTTAACAAACACACCACAGGGCCATGGGGAGGAGATATCATCAGTCAAACGACAGTGGGAGCACCTTCCCAGGTCATTCTTCAGCCAGGACAGGTCACCTGGTTATGCCCAAGATCTGATAAATATGAAAGATAAAAAGAGGTATAAAATACAACAGTGGTCTATTTTTTTCCAAAATACCTGCCAGCAGTGAAATAAAAGAAGCAGTGACCGATAACTGCTCGCCAGCTCATTGACCTGGCTATGTTTTGCTGTGCGACAATCTGGTACATCTCTTCGATACTATCACACCCTCTGTACAAGAGGCAGAACTGATTTTCAAACAGGTCAGCCAATTCGAAAAAAAGAAAAAAAGAACCTTTACAGGGCAGACTGCTCCTAAGCAAGTCACGTCCTCCCAGTGCCAGCTAACATGCTACCACACATCTTATGGACAGTGGTAACTAGATGAAAACACCTTCAAAAACTTGGATTTGCAAGTCACCAGTCAGGGAAAGGTGACAGATTTCATTATCAGAAGATCTTTAAAAGCTGATTGCAGAGACAAAGTTGCCTTTGTCTCCACTGAAATACAGAAATGTCGGTTGGAGATTTGTGTTGCACACATAAAAATTCTCGTGGACTCCTGAGTTCTGCCTCAAAGCCTCCCTCAAAGCAGCACAAAGTCTGTTGTGTGGTCAAGAGGCATTCAGTGACCGGGGCAAGAAGAGCTACCAAAAAAGTAAAGAAAAGACAAAAAGAAAGAGAGGAGGAAAGACCTCAGGAGCACCCTGTGCCAGGATGAATGCTGAGCGGGTTTCTGCATCCCGATACCCTCACATCCAGAGCTACGAGAGGTACAATGGCAGAGCCAAGCTCAGCACTTGACGTACCCTCAGAGCATTCAGCCATGGGAAGCTGTAAGGTTTGGTGGCTTAGTCACACCACAGAAGGCTGTACAAACCCTTCCAACCAAATAAGAAGGTCTACAAAAATAACGCAAGATCAAGGAGAGGAGCTGAAACCTCTTTGAGGACAGCAGTGGTGGCAGCATATTTCAGGGAGCCGGAGTGGCGAGTGGGTGATTTCTGGTTTCCCTCTTCAAATATAAAGACTCAATTATCTTTGAACAGCTTGCTTTACACATGAATTGACACATTTATTTTACAATAAATAACTGAAAGTTATCTATGTTTCCTTTACTGTTAATCTACACAAAGAAATAATAAACAGAGCTTGTCTACAAAAATGCAACTACTGCAGTCCTCAGAATTCAATTAAGCTAAAATAATTAATGCTTCCACCATATTAAATTACTTTATACATTTGAGCCACTGAAGTTTTTTTTTTTATTCTTTAATCTTTTTCGCCTTTTTATTTAATAAAAAAAAAAAGTTAGTTTCAAAGGAGGGGGGGCTGGCTAGGAGGGGGAAAAAGAACATGATTTGCTGTTAAAATGTAATGGTCTCCTTTAGCTGACACAGCATGTAGAGTGTTTTGTGCCTTTGATTAAAATAACATTTTAAATGCTTTGAACAAACATATCTCCCCATACTTCTAAGGGATTATTTTACATATTTCTTGGTGGAATAAAGAAATTCATTCTTCCTGTCGCAGTACAGAAGGCTAAGAATATCTTTCGTCACATATAAAGTAAAAATACTGTAGGCTGTTGCATTATTACAAAAAAAAATAAAAAAATAAAGGGAGGGGGTGGCAGGGTAGGAGAAAGCTGCCTTAGAGATTAAGTTTCCCTTTTATGAAATCGTATTTAGTCTCTTTTTTTAACAAATCTAACAACAATGCTCTACAGCCGCTCACTGGGAAATACCTTTAATGTTAAATGCAGATTCTGATTTTCTTGGCTAATGCAGAAAGCCTTTCTATTGAAATATAAATAAGGGGTTTGGTATATCCCACTAAAGCCTTTCCAGTGAATGACTTCTGTGGGTTTTTCATGGCTACCCTCCATGGCTGTAATGTGAGGCTTTTATCCTGCTATTGAAAACTATCCGCTGCTATTAAAAAAAATATGGAAGGACACTGCACCTTTTTATCTCAGAGCTGGGCTCCTAATTGAGAAAGCATTATTACGGCACTGTTTAGTGGATGTCCCTATCTCCGTGCACTGCTGAGAAAATGCCAATCAAACGATAAACGCTTTTATTTTTCTTGATTCAGAATCTTTCCTACATATTTTTCATTTGATATTCAGTTTAGTCTGAAAGAGATTAGGTGCTTCCGATTGGCTTTTAATTTTTTTTTTATGTCTTTTCCACATGTGAACATCTCCTTCACCTCCTCCTACCCCAGCAGATTTTCTGCACAGCAAAAGCTTTGGTTATGTTGTTGCTGACCCCGAGAAGCTGGGATGGGACAGCACCGTCTTCTCTGGGGAGTAGCCATTGAGGTATTATGGATTGAACTTGGGCAGAGATTAGTAAGAGATGAGCTCTGGACTGCAACAGCAGCAGAGCTCTCCTAAACTAACCTTACTAAGCACTGCACACCCTCTGCAAGGGGCTGAGTAGTGCCATCAGCTTGCACAGAGATCAACAGCTATTGGGAATGCTCAGCACCACTCAGGCAGCCTTCAGCAGACTAGGGAAGGTCCTGAATACTTCTGCTCCTACCAAATGGAAAGGAAATCTAGCCCTCAAATCTGCTACATCGTGATGTAGTCATCTCTACCAAGAAATGCATTGACAACTGCAAAAGCTTGAGGAAAGCCGAAAAAGGATGAGGAAAAGACAGGGTCAGGTCTTACGGTAGGTTTGCTCACAATGCTACAGCACAGGCCTGCCACAGCTAATGCTCCCAGAGCTACCAGCTGCCCATGTCAAGGTGGCTGCATCCAAAAAAGATTCCTAGAAGAAAACGCTGTAGTCAATGGGCGTCATATGCCCTGTCCTAAAAGACAGGAGGTCTGAAGACCGCAGCATTTCAAAGCCCACACCCTCACTTATGTGATGCCCAAGTCTGTTAGAGATGCTGGGAACTGACTCAGAGACCTCCAACACTAAAAGCAGAAATCTCTTAAGCTTCAGTTGTAAAGATAGGAGCCTCTCACCGGTCTTCTGGGGATCCCCTCATGGGAAAGTCTCTACTACAGGCGGGATCCTGGACTGTCAGATCTAATCCTATAGGATAATTCCTAGAGAAATCGGGATAGTGGCAGAAAAGACACATTGCCACTGGTCTTCTGTATGGGAGGCAGTCGGTTTGAACAAAAAAGGCCCGTTTGAGGGGAGATCCTGCTGTGTAACATAAAACCCCCTCTCACTAGCAGGGAGGAGAGTCATCCTCTCACACCTGCAGAGGGGAGAAACACCCTGCATGATGGAAGCAGCCCCATGCCAGGCACTCTGCAGGAACCACTGCATATCACCTCACCCAGGTGGATAATCATCACCTGCCTGCCCACATCTGAGCAGGGGCGGTCCACTGAATGAATGCTAGCTGAACCATGTATGAGAGTTTTAGAAAAAGAAATGCCTGCAATTTGCTCACCCAGGGCAACCTGTGCTCCTGTATCCTCATTCAGAAGATTTATTTGGGGTGTGCATGTGGAGATGTTGCCCACCCAAACCAAGCCATATAAGGAGACCCAGGACAGGCAGCACAGGCAGCAGTGCAGGTCAGGAAGCTGACATCTACCCCAGGGAAGGAAAAAGGAAGGACTTAATGAACCCCTGCTTTAGCCCTCACAGAAAAATCTTCTTCCAACTAACAGTGGGAAAAGGATTTTTCCACTGACTTGACTAGGGTCAGGATGTGGTCCTTCCCAGTGAGTCTGCAATGTGACAAAGGGTATCTGGAACAGGACTGAACTGAGCATCTCACTGAAGTCCCCTATCCCTCCGCCACTGCTACTTGCTTAAGGATGTTCCTGAAATGTTTTCTGACCCCAATTTTCTGCTTTTTCCCAGATGTACAGGCTGCCCCTTAGCTCTCCTGGAGCCTGAGAGGCCCCTTTCTCCAGCAGCTGACCCTGCACAGACAGCTACAATGCATTAAACAGGGGATGGAGAGCCCTGCATAGCCACGAGTATCTTCCAGATGGACAGCTCCTATAAAGACGTGTTGCTGAAGCCTGTTTCATGGCACTTTCTAGAGGACTCTAATTAAAAGATTACCTAGGCAAGCTGATTGAGTGTAAAACGTGCTGTACCTGCAATGTTCTCCTGCTTGGGGCAAATTCCTTTTGTAGGCGTGAGAAGACGGTCTTCTTCATCGGGTGTGACTTGGATCCCGATTTCCACTGGCTCTGACACTTTCCTGAGCTCGGCGCGTGAGGAAGGGGGAGGGCTGCTCTTATCCATGCTCTTTTCATAGCAGACACCACCAGTGCCATTGCACTGTTTTCTCTTGTGCTCTATAAAAACCAAGATGTCTCCCAGCGGGAAGTTCATCTGACACTGTCCACAGGTTAACAAGTCGGGGTCTGTCCCGCCTGCGGCGATGCTGATGCCGCCTGGGTCTGCTATTGCCAGGCTCTCATCCTCGTCGGCCAGTGCCGGTTCCACATGGTCAGCCTCTGCTTTGCATGGACAAGGAGAAAGAGGGAGGAAAGGGACGAGGGGAAAAGAGAAAGAGATTGCTTTGAGTGTTCACAGACTCTGAAGGATGCATCACCAGAGGCCCAGCCTCCCCCCACCCCCCTCAAAGAAGCCAAGCCTGATTAGATCTTTCTTTTATTTTTCAGCTTTTCCGCTCTCCCAGAATGATTTCAATATATTTTGCAACCAAGCCTGCCTGAAACAAAATGGAAAGGCTGACCTGGCATAGCTTTCTTGACAGCTCCTTCCCACTGCTGCCAGCACTGCAAGGATATCAGCAAAGAGCCATTTTGCAAGCATTCGAGCCCCGAGTCACATTCTGAAATAGTTCCTCTCTTTTTATCCCACCTTCTCATTCCCACCGCGTCTCCCAGCCATCTGGCCAAGGCCCCATCCAGCAAAGCTTATGCACCCAAGTCTTTCCTTCTTTTTCAGAGAGAGGGGGAAAGCTTTTATGCACCAAACTAGCAGGACCGGGCTCCCTGTGACATACAAAATTAGTACCATCCTGTCCCATTACAGAGTTACCGGCAAGATTAAATGACCACCCATTAGCAGAAATTACAACAAACTACTTGCAAGACTAACATAAGCAGGATATGGTCTCATGAGCAGTTAAGGGGGTTTTAAAAGTGTATACAGAGGGAAAGGGAATGAGGCACTTATTTAACGTACTGGAATATTGGCTGAGCCTGAAATATTCCACTCTATTTTTCCAATGCCAAATAACCCTGCCATTGCTATATAGGTTAATAAAAGGTTTTTTTGTTTAAATCTTGTCCACAGACCTGTTGAATTTCCTACCTTTACTCCCAAAGACTGGGAATGAGTTTCTGAGTGACCTGAATCGGTTTCTAGGAAATATGTAACTTCTCATTTCACAATTAATAAAACCCAGTATGTTTTAAATCAGTATTTAGAAGATAATTTTTACATTATAAAATAATTGTGGATCACAATCCATTTCTGGGGTGAAACATGTTTTTTGGTTTGTTTTCTTTTGTTCTGCCTTGTAACTGACAAATCATACAAACCTTGGACTTTACTCAGGCAAAATTTCCACTGACTTTGCCTAAGGCTGGTTTGCCTCTGCAAGGACTATAGGATTTGGGCTGAACAAAACAGAGGAACTAACAGTATGTAAATCAGTGACTGAGACCTCTAATCGAATCAGGATTAAAGGAATAGGAGGAAAAATGTTCTCTATTAGGCCGAGCAGTTTCCTCCTGGATTTCCTGGGGAAAGTAAGTAACACAAATATCTCAAAGAAGTAAGACTGTGATAAACAGATGTTATAATTCAGATTTGGACTCTTCTCCAGTCTGAAAACAAAAGGATTTTTGTCTCACTCTTCAGCAACTGAAAAAAAAAAAAAGAAACACACAGAAAAGGGGCAAGAGGTAGAAGGTGGAATACATTGCCTGGCAACAAAAATGGTTAAGCCTTGACAAAAGGTAATTTAGAAAAAGAATCGCTCCCATTTTTGCCTTCCAGAATAAATAACTGATCAGCTTATCTACCAGCTGTATTACAAGTTGCATCAGAGCTCCCTAACAGCAAAGTGGAGAGCAGCAGCAGCAGCACCAGCGAGAGCAGAAAAGGACAGGGACCCCAGAGAAGTGCCCAAGCATGGACCATCCTGCTGGAGCCGACGATGGGCACGAGAAGGCTTATGTTTCCCAACTCACTCATTCTGAAAATCATTAATTACCTTTTCCCCCTTAATCTAAGTTTAAAAGGAGTTTGAAGACAATACTAAGCAATTAATTCACCAATTTATATCATGAAAAGATGCCTCCTTGCCTTAGTGAAAATGTAACTATAACCCTGTGCTGAAAAGGCACTGCTGGGAAGGGAGCGGATGCCTGCGAACGGCGTGTCACGATGCAAAAGGTAATTATTTAGTGCTGCAGTTCCCTTTAATGATCTAACATTGAGCAATATTGTTTATAGTGAAGAGAGCTTGCACCTTTAATTACCAATTACATATACATCATTTTAGAGCCAAAAGAAAAGGACTGTGAAAAGGGTCTTTTAGAAATGTGCACGCTATTTGTAGCCAGAATTCCTATTAAGGGGGAACAGTGTGTCAAAATATTAAAAAAAACCCTTACAGAGAGGCACACACAGGCACGAAGATACACATGCGGGAGATGGGACAAAGAGCTGGAAAAGACAACATGAAAACAGGAACTGAACCAAGCGTTGTAAGAATAAAAGGTGGCATAGGGAAGAAATGCTTGTTACTGGTTTCACTAACATTCCTATAAAGCCTTTTGATTAAAGTCTGTGTCTTAAATTACAAAGGCTGAATTTTGGCATTTATATATAAGTCACAAATAAAAAGGAAAAAACTGATATCAACTTTATTATCTTTTTGATGTGAAGATTTATAATTTTTTTTGCCTGTGATTTAGATTGTGGTCTTCCAAAAACGTAGTAAAATTGCTGCATTTGATAAGGGTCCTGACCAGGCATCTGTGGAAACATGAAGGAGGTTTGAACAGCTAAACTGTTACGACTTCTTTCTTTTCAGTTCTACATTTCATTTGAATATTAGTTAAATCCACATATGCCTATTCGCTTACACTCGGTCCCTCTCTCTTTCCAAGGACTCTACAATGGCAGTTTTTTAAAATAACATCTGGTATTCCTTCATATTTTGGCAGTCGTCACATCACCAAAAATCAGCTTTTCGTTTTCTTGGTACGCCGAGCCCTCGTGATCAGTAGTAATTGGGTTTCAAACTATCAAAAGATTTTTTTTACTCAACTCTATTTCTGATTTGAGCTTAATAAATCATCAATCATGAGACCAGCTATTCACCCAACAATGCAGAAGCTATATTACATCCCCTTATTCATGACATGGAAAACAGACATAAAAGAATGAAAAACAAAATACTGAATAGATCTTCAAATGCATTTTATCCATGTCAATTTGCATTTATTTTTTTTTACTCAGAATGAAAAAAAAAAACCAAGAAAGAAAAGGCTTCCTATTGACAACTCAATTAAGCCATTAAAAACCTACATTCAAGTAACATTACAGGAGAGATTTAAAACCCACAAAGGAAAAGAGAAAAAAGCCTGCAAGTCCAGCCCATAACGCATCGGGTCATGCCTGGTTAATACAACAGCCAAGATCTTAGGCTGTTTAAGGAGCCCTTTAATACTAGTGGGGCAATTTAGGCCAGTCTCAATCTAAAGTTCTGACTCTGCTTGTGTCTGTGGGTTTAAAATGAGTCACTTCACATTATTTGAATTTAATTCTGTGGTCTTATTGCTGTTGTTGGTAGCTGAGTTTAGAGGTTGGAGGGTGTTTCTTCACAAGTATTTATTTTAAATTAATTTATATTTTTTAAGAAGAAGAAATTAAGCCACACAAAATAGGAGAATGGAAAACGTCTCCTGTCACTTACATGGGAAAAGTTAAAAAAAAGTGAATGAGCTAGTTCCAGCCAGGACTCGTGCCCAGGTTCTCTCAGGTGTGTTATGGTGTGCCCTGTATTTTCCCTACATCCAGAGATTCCTACACAGAGGATTGCCTTGGCATTGCCTGCCTAGGGAGCACAGTGAGTTGGCGACGGGCAATCTTTGGGGACATGAGTGACACAGTTGTTATATGATGGCTTTGTGAAATTAATGCAACTGGACAATCTAAATCATTTGCTTTACTTAAAAAAGCGTTACACTTGCTGACTGGACTCTAAGCAGCATCTCCAAGGTCTCTGGCTGCCTACCACACCAAAATACAGTGGACAAACCCCTTAATTCCGTAAAGGCACCGTCACAAAGCCACCAGCACTCCTACTCCAGCGTGGTGACATCATTAGAGCATATGTGCCCCATGCAAACAATGCTCTCATGCCTAGTGTTAAAGTGAACGCACATGCTAACTACCTTCTGCCTGTCAGTTGTCTCAAAATCTTACCCACTAATAGTGGAAAAGACTTTTGCTAAAAATCATTTCCAAGGCCTCAAAGGACAGAACCATGGATGCTTGTTCACAGAGTTTGGGTGAGGCTGGGTCTAGATAGCAATCATTTATTTTCTTGCCTTCTTATTGCACTGCAGAACCAGGGTAAGAAGGAATCTAGATGTTGCCAACCTATTCTCTTCCTTATTTTTCTTGTTCCACAGTATCAAAATGACGCAAAGAAAGGGGGAAGAGGAAATGTCTTGGTGTTGGGCCAAAGTGTTGCACGTGAAACTTCACCCCCATGGCTGGTTTCTGCACAAATCAATAACAGAGTGGTGAAGGTGAGTGCTGCCAGTGCCTTCACTGCAGAGGTGCTGCTGAGTGCCCTGCCTGCCCCGGCACCCTGCCACAGCCACTGCCCACCCTTGTGCCCAGCTGGGGGACAAGGCACAGGCTACCCCAGGGGCTGCCCGTCTCTGGGATGAGCTGGGGGTGCCCAGGATCCACCATGGGGACTCAGCTCATGGTGGTCAGGCACAGGAAACTGCCCAGAAATGTGCTGCAGCGCGTCAAGTGCACTGTTCTCCTCACACTGTCGCTGCTGTCTTGAAGGCACAGCCAGAGAGAGCTCAGCCTAGTCGGAGAGCAAGCACAAAGGATTGACTTGCTCTTCAGGGTGTTGGCCCAAAGCAGGCCTGAAAATGATGTCCCTTCAATCAACACCCACATGTCACATTTACTGTAACATCAACGTGCTTAACGGAAATAGCTCGAATCACACGCTCTCTGGCTGGGTTATCACCAAGATCGGTGTCAGGATCCTTGCTGCACAAAGACTAACGCTGCTCAAAGCAGGCAACACGGCTCCTTGCCGTCGAAGTTTATCAATAACCTGCTTCCAGAGCCTCCCAGCAGCTCGCTGCAGCCTCAAGGTGCCGAGTTGAGATTTTGCCTACATATTGCATCAGCATCACACTCAGCAGTACTAGGCACCACTTATCTGCCACCAATTTTTAATTTTTCTGAAGACCGCAAAACAACTGTTTGTAGTGCTTAATTTTTTCCTAAATGTAAGTCTGAGGCTGAGTTCACCAAAAGAGGCAACTTGACGCAGAAGCCCCTGAAACACAGGGGGCCGCACTCCGCCTCACTTTCCCAGCGACTCTCCGGCTTGTGCAAAGTGCACAAAGGCAGCCGGAGCAGCGGCAGGCGAGGCTGTGCCGCTCCGTGCGAGCGTGGCCCCGGTGCAGCCGCGGAGCCGCCGCCGTCCTGTCACCCGCCGCCACGTGCCGGGCGGCCGGCGGCACAGCGCCGCAGGTGCCGGGGGCCCCCGGCGGGCAGGATGGAACCGTCCGCCCCCGCCGGGACCGCAGGGGTGCCAGGACGCGGCGGTGCAGGGAGGGTGGGCGAAATGACCAGGTCACTCCAACGCTTCAGCATCCGCAGAGGGCTGCGAGTTGAAGGACTATCCTGCAGCACTGGTACCTCAGACACCTTTTGCAGAAGTAGACCGAATCTCTCAGAAAGCAGTTTAACGCTCTCTACACACCTGAGGCAGAACAAGCCCAAGCACTGCCACAAAGAGCCAGTCAGCATATCAGGATTTAGGGAAAAGAAGAAGGAAAACGACACAATAACCACCCCGGACCCAAACAGGACAAAAGACAAGAATATCCAAGAATCTGCACAAATCTCCAGCACTTGTCAGATGTTATTTCTTCAGAAACTATGTACAGTGTTACAGGAGTAGTGTGTCAGTTAACTATACGTTCATAAAAAAAATATTTACTGCTTTTGAAAGCAGAAAATGTATAGGCTCTTCTATAGACTGCAGAAGCTGTAAATCTCTGCGGATAAAATGGGATGTGATGATGTGATATAAAAGCATTCTTTGTTCCCCAGTGAATACATTTGTTTTATTTAAAACTAAACGACAACCAAGGAGAGAAAGGAGTGCTCGGTGCCACAAAAGGAGAAGGAGCGGTATTTGGGTACAGGCTTGCAACTGGCATAGAAAACAATATTGGAAGCAGAGATTCTTACCCAAGGATTTAAAAGGCATGATCAAAATTAAGTAATTAGTTCTGAGCATGTATTAAACACACAACAGCTCTATTCTTTTTTTAAATATCAGGCTCAAAAGAAACTGCATTTTTCAATTGTTTATGGCACACTGTTGCTCACATACGATTTTCTTAAGCTTTTTTTTTTTTACTTTCATTGAAGCATATTCATTATAACATTCGGCGAATTTATGGCTTCTTTCAGTGGCTTAGTAAAAGGGGTCATAAAAAAGTTAAGTAAACCAGTATGTTTTTTTCCTCTCCCTTAACTTTGGATTCCTTTTTTGTACTGTGCTGTCTAGTGCTTAGTCTTTGGAAAGTACCTTGGGCATATCCAGCACACACACAAATTATCAGCCGCTCCAGGAAAAAAACAAAACTGAATTTCTTGCACTGAGGCAACTACACAAAAGACTTGCATATGTCAAAAATACAGAGCTAAGTCCCTGTGAATGCTGCACCATTAATCAAATCCCCGATCTGGTGTCACTTTTGCCAGTAAAATGATTATATTCTTCTAACCCCCTTCTACTGGCGCGTGCCTGCAATGCATGAAGTGTGTCCCTCTACTTTAATTTGTTTTCGAATAGCCTGCTTTAGGCATTTTTTATATATCCTTTGAAAAAAAAAAAAAAAGAAAAAAAAGAAAATAAAAGAAAAGAAAATAAAAGAAAAGAAATAAGCTGCTACTTAAAGCTCCAGCAAGGGTCTGCAGTACTGAGCAAGCAACAGCTTTTTGAGAAGCAGGGCAGACAGCAAGAAAATTTAACTGATGTTCAGGAGCTGAACACACAACTGCCTCTGAGGCTGCAACTGAGTGCCGAGAAATGGTGTTCAGCCTGCCCAGATACATTTTTAAAAAGTAAATAAACACCGAGGAGGAAGGTGCTATAGTACGAGCAGCTGAATGAATCATGCATTTATCAATGCATCCAGTTATTGATGCCTTTTCCCTCCCTCATTAAAAAGATACATACATATAAAGCCGTCTATAGACGGGCTGATGCTTCACCGAGTGCTTTAGTGGCATTGCTAACTTTAAAGCATGTGGGTAAACCCCAGCCACTCTTTATTTTTCCACATGCTTTCTCTGGACAGTACCGAAGGGAGACTAAATTCAAGCAAAACTGCGCTGCAACCCTAGAGAAAGCGAACTGCAACCGAAGAGTAGGAAATGCTCTGGCAAGGAGGCTGAGAGCCATTTTGGGGTAGCAGGTCTCTGTAGGGAGACTTTTTCACCAGGGTTCAACCTGAGGGAGTGGGAAGGGTGGGAGGCAGAGGAGGGAGCGAGAGGAAGGGGAGCGTGGGTGTGTGTGCACTTGGTGGGCAGAGGCGAAGGGGAGGAGGAGAGAGGGATAGCTGTTTCTCTTGATGAAAGTTAACAGTCGTGCAGTGGAAGGAAAGCCACAGTAAGTGAAGTCTGAGGTTTTGGGAGGGGAGAAGGGAAGGTTTTCCCGTGGCTGTGCAACACTAGCATCAGCAATGGCCCAGGCACTGTGCTCTTCAGCTTACCGGTCTGTCAAATGAGCTGGCTGCTGTCTATATGCTTCCAACTAGTTCAAACATTAAATGAAGTAGAGAAATCATCAGATAAATTACTGGTCCTCTTTACCCAAGAGTGAAGGGTTTTTGTACAGCTGATGACAGCCCTGATCCTTTGTCTGACCTAATTTACTTCTCTTGAAGGTTAGAATAAAGTGCACTTTCCTGTCGCTGGATAACCTCCATCCACATATTGCACCCTAAAGATAAGAAGACGCTTCTGCTAAGTTAATAGTGCTGTAACTTGATGGACTTTTCAGGATGGGTGAAACAGACATCCAAAGCTTCCCCTGTGTATGCCACTAAATTATGTGTTTGGGCCGGAAAGCGTCCCGCTAAAGTCCATCCAGGACACGCAAGCCGACTGCAGCGGAGAACAGCACAAGCCCGTCGGAGAAGCCTGTGAGCTGCTCAGCTGCAACTTCTACATGACAGATGTGATTTTGTGTTTATTTCTTTAGGAAAAAAAAAAAAAAGAATGCTTATTTTCATTTGCAGGAACTGCAGATAGTTTGCTCTAAGGACCTGAGGATCAAAGTACGGTAAGCTATCTCATATCAAATCTTCTCAGCAGGGGTACATGTGGCTTTCTGATATGTAATCGAAGCCAATTTCTGTACATGTGTGTCTGCTTTGTTGCTGCACACATCTTGTGCTACAACTCCAGCTTCTTCACTCTGTGTTTNTCTCGGCTAGGTCTATATAGATCTTCGCATGAAAATCAATACTACAACTTTACGGCGAGCGCATTTCGCAGCACGGAGCGCGCCGGGCGCGGCGGCGCGGGCTCCGGCGGCGCATCCCGCGCGTCCCGCGGCGGGGCCGGCGCGGCCATCGCACGGGCTGGGAGCTCCCCCTAGTCGCCAACCCCCGCCACTGGCGGCCGGGGCACACGGCAGGCTCCGGCTGCCAGCGAAGTTTATTTTGGAAAGTATTTTCCACCAACAAACAACACAAAGGGCAAAGAGATCCAGGTAGGAAATGTGGGAGACAAGCTAACATCGTGTCCGAGGCATTTTTGAAGCAGAGAGGTTTGCTCGCGGCGAGCTCAGCCCTGGGAAGAGCAGCTGAAGTCAACCAGAGCCCATAAATGATATCAAAAATTTGTACTACTTCTTCGAGCGCACACTCCTCTAAGTCCTAATTATTGCCAAATATGCCACAAGACAACCCTTTGTTCTGCAGAGAAACACATATTTTGTGCAAAACAAGGGCTCCCGCCACCCCTATTAAAGGCAGCCAATTTGTAAAATCTTGAAGAGTTTTATTTCTCAGTACTTAAATAAGCCTGACAAAATATGTTCTGCATCTGCCGACCAGCAAAAACTGCAAAATGGTTTCTCACCCCCTGTATATCTATTTAAGCCACCAGACACATCAGCCAAAAAGGACTGAAGAACCCACAGCCGCAACCTAGTTACTCTGCACCAGTTTTAAAAAATATTTTAAAAGACCAGAAACTATGAAAAGGTGCTAGTATTTTTTTTTAATCATCTTGTAAGTCCAATACAAATATATTCAAATGAAAGACAACCTGGAAGCCGACAGCATACAATCTTTTTTTTACCCTGTCCTATTTAAAGTAAACACATGTAATGTCTTTTAAAAGCACATTAAGCTTTTCTGTGCACAGCCATGCAGGTATTATGAAAAAGTCATCCATCCTTAAAATAATAGTAATTTCCTCTCTAATTCTTCAGTCACAACTTACATTCTCTTTGTATTAGAGTTGATTACATTGGTGTGGGTTTTGTTCTGCAGGGAAAGTGCGTTAATTGCACTAAATCTAAATGCATTTTAAGAGAAGCTGCTTGAAGCAATTTGCAAAACTTTGACATGCAAAAAACCATAGGAGTTTTTGTTATGATTTTTAATGACTACGTACAAAACAAAGTGATACAGGAAATTATTGCTCTTCCTAGGAAACCTGTTGACCAGGTACTGAAGACCTGCCTTGGGAAACCTGGTTCTCTACCTGGAATTGTATGGTTTTCCTGTGCCTTTCCCTCTCAATCTTTGCTGCTGCTCTACAGAAATGTTCTTGCTTTACCGCCTTCTGCAAAACTGCTACCAGCGAGCTTTTCACATGCACTTGCCTTTTACATTTCCTTCAAATGCAAAATGCAGGGCTAGTTTAAAAACAGATTTCTTAAGTTAAAAATGGAAGATCTTAAGCTGGAAAATCAGCAATTTGAACCAAACCAAAATAACAGTTCTTTGCACAGAGCAGCTCAACACTTCAGCCTCCTCTTCTCTACATAATCAGTTATTTTGCATTGTCCACCCATTTAAATGAGCTTGGCTACCAAGTTTGCTCTGTCCACCACTAGTGAAGAAACGTCCAGAGCCGCTCTTTTCTCTCCATGTGTTTCCCCTCTGGTTTTTTGTCCTGCTCGTACACCGTTACAAGGCTGCCTGGGTGAGCCTGGCAAGGACAGGCAGGCCACTCAGTTTTGCAGTCTAAAGACCACTGTGCTAATGAGATGCTGCAACTCTGAAGCACGACTACATCACACTTTCTCTCCTTTTTGAGTTTGTTTGTCTTATAATCAGGATCTAAACGTTTCTCCAAACACCAAGTGCATGAAATCAAATAAACTCCAGATGAACANTCTTTAGGAAAAAAAAAAAAAAGAATGCTTATTTTCATTTGCAGGAACTGCAGATAGTTTGCTCTAAGGACCTGAGGATCAAAGTACGGTAAGCTATCTCATATCAAATCTTCTCAGCAGGGGTACATGTGGCTTTCTGATATGTAATCGAAGCCAATTTCTGTACATGTGTGTCTGCTTTGTTGCTGCACACATCTTGTGCTACAACTCCAGCTTCTTCACTCTGTGTTTTCACATCCACTGGAACAAACATATGGATCTCCGTGGTTTCCCGCCGCTCCCTGACATGCAGGAGCTCACTCATGTACAGGTATCCTTACCCCGATCACTATCTGACAACAACAAATTGAGAATTTAAACATTGTCTGTTGACAATAAAAAGCACCGTTAAAAACTAATTTTAATTAAAAACTGCTGTCCGCCCGAGTCAATTAATCAGCCGCGATTTAGTTAAAAATAGATTTGTCTCGCTGTCAGCCTCTCTCGGCTAGGTCTATATAGATCTTCGCATGAAAATCAATACTACAACTTTACGGCGAGCGCATTTCGCAGCACGGAGCGCGCCGGGCGCGGCGGCGCGGGCTCCGGCGGCGCATCCCGCGCGTCCCGCGGCGGGGCCGGCGCGGCCATCGCACGGGCTGGGAGCTCCCCCTAGTCGCCAACCCCCGCCACTGGCGGCCGGGGCACACGGCAGGCTCCGGCTGCCAGCGAAGTTTATTTTGGAAAGTATTTTCCACCAACAAACAACACAAAGGGCAAAGAGATCCAGGTAGGAAATGTGGGAGACAAGCTAACATCGTGTCCGAGGCATTTTTGAAGCAGAGAGGTTTGCTCGCGGCGAGCTCAGCCCTGGGAAGAGCAGCTGAAGTCAACCAGAGCCCATAAATGATATCAAAAATTTGTACTACTTCTTCGAGCGCACACTCCTCTAAGTCCTAATTATTGCCAAATATGCCACAAGACAACCCTTTGTTCTGCAGAGAAACACATATTTTGTGCAAAACAAGGGCTCCCGCCACCCCTATTAAAGGCAGCCAATTTGTAAAATCTTGAAGAGTTTTATTTCTCAGTACTTAAATAAGCCTGACAAAATATGTTCTGCATCTGCCGACCAGCAAAAACTGCAAAATGGTTTCTCACCCCCTGTATATCTATTTAAGCCACCAGACACATCAGCCAAAAAGGACTGAAGAACCCACAGCCGCAACCTAGTTACTCTGCACCAGTTTTAAAAAATATTTTAAAAGACCAGAAACTATGAAAAGGTGCTAGTATTTTTTTTTAATCATCTTGTAAGTCCAATACAAATATATTCAAATGAAAGACAACCTGGAAGCCGACAGCATACAATCTTTTTTTTACCCTGTCCTATTTAAAGTAAACACATGTAATGTCTTTTAAAAGCACATTAAGCTTTTCTGTGCACAGCCATGCAGGTATTATGAAAAAGTCATCCATCCTTAAAATAATAGTAATTTCCTCTCTAATTCTTCAGTCACAACTTACATTCTCTTTGTATTAGAGTTGATTACATTGGTGTGGGTTTTGTTCTGCAGGGAAAGTGCGTTAATTGCACTAAATCTAAATGCATTTTAAGAGAAGCTGCTTGAAGCAATTTGCAAAACTTTGACATGCAAAAAACCATAGGAGTTTTTGTTATGATTTTTAATGACTACGTACAAAACAAAGTGATACAGGAAATTATTGCTCTTCCTAGGAAACCTGTTGACCAGGTACTGAAGACCTGCCTTGGGAAACCTGGTTCTCTACCTGGAATTGTATGGTTTTCCTGTGCCTTTCCCTCTCAATCTTTGCTGCTGCTCTACAGAAATGTTCTTGCTTTGCCGCCTTCTGCAAAACTGCTACCAGCGAGCTTTTCACATGCACTTGCCTTTTACATTTCCTTCAAATGCAAAATGCAGGGCTAGTTTAAAAACAGATTTCTTAAGTTAAAAATGGAAGATCTTAAGCTGGAAAATCAGCAATTTGAACCAAACCAAAATAACAGTTCTTTGCACAGAGCAGCTCAACACTTCAGCCTCCTCTTCTCTACATAATCAGTTATTTTGCATTGTCCACCCATTTAAATGAGCTTGGCTACCAAGTTTGCTCTGTCCACCACTAGTGAAGAAACGTCCAGAGCCGCTCTTTTCTCTCCATGTGTTTCCCCTCTGGTTTTTTGTCCTGCTCGTACACCGTTACAAGGCTGCCTGGGTGAGCCTGGCAAGGACAGGCAGGCCACTCAGTTTTGCAGTCTAAAGACCACTGTGCTAATGAGATGCTGCAACTCTGAAGCACGACTACATCACACTTTCTCTCCTTTTTGAGTTTGTTTGTCTTATAATCAGGATCTAAACGTTTCTCCAAACACCAAGTGCATGAAATCAAATAAACTCCAGATGAACAGTGTCAGAAAACCCCTCTCTCTCCCTGTCTCTCTCCCCATCTCTCTCCCCATCTCTCTTTCCTTGCCTGGCACAAACGTCCAATCCATCCTGAAATGCAACTCTCCTGACAGATGCCAAAAAGGGAGACAGGGAGAAAAAAGCCCAAGCTAAATACGACATAAATGCAAGATTTCTGAAAACAGTACCAATTCATCCTGGCTTTGGGGGCTTGGCTTGGGGCTGACTCTATTTTGTTGTAAGTGCTTTGGTTTCCTATTCTGTCGCCCGCTACTTTCCAAACTCCCCTTTAGAGAGGACACTCTGCCTGGCTGCTTTTCCCCCATGACAATTCCCAAGGAGTGCAGAGACTGCTACCCTCTCTTCTGCAAGGCTGCAGCTGAGGCTCAGACCTGTGCACTGAAATGCCTGCGCTCCTGCTCCCCAGCCCTAACCCCAGCCCGANATTTAAACATTGTCTGTTGACAATAAAAAGCACCGTTAAAAACTAATTTTAATTAAAAACTGCTGTCCGCCCGAGTCAATTAATCAGCCGCGATTTAGTTAAAAATAGATTTGTCTCGCTGTCAGCCTCTCTCGGCTAGGTCTATATAGATCTTCGCATGAAAATCAATACTACAACTTTACGGCGAGCGCATTTCGCAGCACGGAGCGCGCCGGGCGCGGCGGCGCGGGCTCCGGCGGCGCATCCCGCGCGTCCCGCGGCGGGGCCGGCGCGGCCATCGCACGGGCTGGGAGCTCCCCCTAGTCGCCAACCCCCGCCACTGGCGGCCGGGGCACACGGCAGGCTCCGGCTGCCAGCGAAGTTTATTTTGGAAAGTATTTTCCACCAACAAACAACACAAAGGGCAAAGAGATCCAGGTAGGAAATGTGGGAGACAAGCTAACATCGTGTCCGAGGCATTTTTGAAGCAGAGAGGTTTGCTCGCGGCGAGCTCAGCCCTGGGAAGAGCAGCTGAAGTCAACCAGAGCCCATAAATGATATCAAAAATTTGTACTACTTCTTCGAGCGCACACTCCTCTAAGTCCTAATTATTGCCAAATATGCCACAAGACAACCCTTTGTTCTGCAGAGAAACACATATTTTGTGCAAAACAAGGGCTCCCGCCACCCCTATTAAAGGCAGCCAATTTGTAAAATCTTGAAGAGTTTTATTTCTCAGTACTTAAATAAGCCTGACAAAATATGTTCTGCATCTGCCGACCAGCAAAAACTGCAAAATGGTTTCTCACCCCCTGTATATCTATTTAAGCCACCAGACACATCAGCCAAAAAGGACTGAAGAACCCACAGCCGCAACCTAGTTACTCTGCACCAGTTTTAAAAAATATTTTAAAAGACCAGAAACTATGAAAAGGTGCTAGTATTTTTTTTTAATCATCTTGTAAGTCCAATACAAATATATTCAAATGAAAGACAACCTGGAAGCCGACAGCATACAATCTTTTTTTTACCCTGTCCTATTTAAAGTAAACACATGTAATGTCTTTTAAAAGCACATTAAGCTTTTCTGTGCACAGCCATGCAGGTATTATGAAAAAGTCATCCATCCTTAAAATAATAGTAATTTCCTCTCTAATTCTTCAGTCACAACTTACATTCTCTTTGTATTAGAGTTGATTACATTGGTGTGGGTTTTGTTCTGCAGGGAAAGTGCGTTAATTGCACTAAATCTAAATGCATTTTAAGAGAAGCTGCTTGAAGCAATTTGCAAAACTTTGACATGCAAAAAACCATAGGAGTTTTTGTTATGATTTTTAATGACTACGTACAAAACAAAGTGATACAGGAAATTATTGCTCTTCCTAGGAAACCTGTTGACCAGGTACTGAAGACCTGCCTTGGGAAACCTGGTTCTCTACCTGGAATTGTATGGTTTTCCTGTGCCTTTCCCTCTCAATCTTTGCTGCTGCTCTACAGAAATGTTCTTGCTTTGCCGCCTTCTGCAAAACTGCTACCAGCGAGCTTTTCACATGCACTTGCCTTTTACATTTCCTTCAAATGCAAAATGCAGGGCTAGTTTAAAAACAGATTTCTTAAGTTAAAAATGGAAGATCTTAAGCTGGAAAATCAGCAATTTGAACCAAACCAAAATAACAGTTCTTTGCACAGAGCAGCTCAACACTTCAGCCTCCTCTTCTCTACATAATCAGTTATTTTGCATTGTCCACCCATTTAAATGAGCTTGGCTACCAAGTTTGCTCTGTCCACCACTAGTGAAGAAACGTCCAGAGCCGCTCTTTTCTCTCCATGTGTTTCCCCTCTGGTTTTTTGTCCTGCTCGTACACCGTTACAAGGCTGCCTGGGTGAGCCTGGCAAGGACAGGCAGGCCACTCAGTTTTGCAGTCTAAAGACCACTGTGCTAATGAGATGCTGCAACTCTGAAGCACGACTACATCACACTTTCTCTCCTTTTTGAGTTTGTTTGTCTTATAATCAGGATCTAAACGTTTCTCCAAACACCAAGTGCATGAAATCAAATAAACTCCAGATGAACAGTGTCAGAAAACCCCTCTCTCTCTCTGTCTCTCTCCCCATCTCTCTCCCCATCTCTCTTTCCTTGCCTGGCACAAACGTCCAATCCATCCTGAAATGCAACTCTCCTGACAGATGCCAAAAAGGGAGACAGGGAGAAAAAAGCCCAAGCTAAATACGACATAAATGCAAGATTTCTGAAAACAGTACCAATTCATCCTGGCTTTGGGGGCTTGGCTTGGGGCTGACTCTATTTTGTTGTAAGTGCTTTGGTTTCCTATTCTGTCGCCCGCTACTTTCCAAACTCCCCTTTAGAGAGGACACTCTGCCTGGCTGCTTTTCCCCCATGACAATTCCCAAGGAGTGCAGAGACTGCTACCATACCTTCTGCA